>APFE031009403.1:32715-121101 GCA_000404065.3 Pinus taeda | reverse complement strand
TGATCCACCAAGCCCCAAGAGGATCAAATATTTTTTCACTCTATGCTAGTTTGCATATCACGATATTTGATACCTCTCGGGGGTTAGTAGATAGTAAAGATGGATCTATGCTAGTTTAATTCCCCCATTTAAATAGGCTACATTCTAGGTGAATACCATGGCCCAATACCATGTGCCATTTTGGTGAATACCATGGGTCAATACCATGTGGCATATTTTTATTAATTCTAATATTAGGGTTAATAATGGTTTTTTTGCATGGTATTAATAACAATATAGTCCATGTTATTTGTCCCATAGTATTTTGCCCATAGGTTTCACCTAAATATAACCCATTTTTTGAGTGTTCGTAAATATAAGGTGACTTATGGAGTAAATATAAAAAAATGTTTTATTTGTTTACCATACCTCTCGTTTATTTATATTTTTATTAATTTACCATACCTCTTTTACAAATATGGTATTTGGCCCATAGGATTCACTTAAATAAAACCTTTTTCTTGAGCCTTCATAAATAGGAGGGTTATGGACTAAATATAAAAAGATTTTTTATTTATTTACCATACGTCTAGTTTATTTATATTTTTATTTATTTACCTTTTGAGTAAGTATAAAAAGACATTTTATTTATTTACCATACCTCCACTTTACTTACATTTTTATTTGTTTCCACCCTTACATGTATATAAGGTGACTTATGGAGTAAATAAAAAAATGTTTTATTTATTTACCATACCTCTCATTTATTTATATTTTTATTAATTTACCATATCTCTTTTATAAATATGGTATTTGGCCCAAAGGATTCACTTAAATAAAACCTATTCTTGAAAATGGGCGAATGGATTCACTTAAATAAAACCTATTCTTGAAAATGGGCGAATGGAAGGTTCTAACTCCTAATTTCAAGGGCTAAATTTACCTTTTTTAGCCTCTCCCTTAAAATAAGGTGGGCTATTTGAGGTGATTTGTAAAAATGTACTATTATACAAAATATTCGCCCACTAAAAATTTAAAACCCCTTAATTCCCCCTAAGGGCGAAAATTCGCCCCTAAAATTTTTCATGATTCTGTTGTCCTTGGCCCGTGAGGAGGCCTTTTACAGCTTGTATTGTGTAGTGATATTATCTAATGAACTTTGAAGTTTGTGTGCGATCATAGCTTTACCTGTCAAGGTGGAATAGATCATCTTACCTACCTTTTTGTGAAACTCAATTTGGTCAATGGGATGAACATCCATGGCCAAAACCTCAAAATATGTTTTCCTATAGTCTTCTGATGACCTTGGCTACTAGAATGTAGGTTGCATGAATGTCATCTACATTTTACCTGTTTTAATGTCAAAGGATGACAATCTGTTTTGATTTGTAGGTGTCTACTTGAAATATGGGGCATAGGTCTTAGCCTTCAATTTGTCATTCCTTAACTTAATTTCCTTGTACCTATCTTTGATGTCTTTCTTTTTATCCACAGGCCTGGTGAATGAAGAGACCTCCATGCTGTGATGTCTCTCAATAAGTTGAGTGTTTGATGTTGAGGGCTGGTGTGTTTCTCCTGAGCTGTTGCGTCTTTGCTCCTTTCCACCATTGTATTAGTGTCAATGATTTCCATTGACTCAATGGTGTCATTCTATTTAGTTACAAGATTAAGCTTGGGCCTCTTCCTCTAACTGATCTCAAACTATTCATTTGTAGTTTCCATGGCTAAACTTGAACCTTCTTCCTTGGTTCTCTTTGTATTTTTGTCTTCATTTGCTACAGTCTGTAAAAGAGGAGGAATGCTCATTTGTTCTCCTAGTTCTAGAACCTGCGGGAAGGAACTTGTATCAATTTGTTTTTCTACATCAATTAATGTATTTTCTACATCAACTATAGTATTGTCAATGTCTATCAAAGTGTTTTCCAATCATTATGATTGGTGGGAAAATCTTTCAATGTCTAGCTTGGGATGATGTATGAAAGGTCCCAATTTGACCTTGAGCCTTAGCTTATTTATGACTCCATGAGAGTCATATTTCCACATAAAATTGTTCAGGAATTTCATCTCCTTTAGAATCTTATCGGCCTTTGGTCTAGCTTCCCTATTATTATAAATAAAGGGGCCCATTTGGTTTTTCATTTTAAATTGGGTGTTCTTCTTGGCTGCCAGGAAATTAACCTCATCAAAGTTTATAATCTACCTAAAGTACTCTAATGTAAATAACCTCATGGGGAGGTATTTGGGTAGCTTATAAGGGGCTAGCTGGCATCCATATATCCTGATCTTTGTGTGGTCCTCTTGTAGATACCAGTCTCCCACTTTACCATTCTTTGCCAACTATAAAACCCTTTTAATTTCTTAACTGATCCTAGGTTGATGGCTACTAGTGAGCATGTTTATAACAAGATGAAAAAATGAATCAATGAAGTGTTTGTAAGTAAATAAAGTGGAGTACTTTTGGATTGAGGGTGTCCAATATCATGACTAATCTTGGATTGCCTTTGGTGTCTAACTTTTGAATGTTGATAGGGAATTTGTCTGATTGCTAGTACAAGAACATATGAAATAAAACCGAAGAATACTTGAAAACTCTCTCATTTGGTAGTCTGATGAATTGTTCATGCATCCTATCTGCTATGAACTAAGCATAGCTGTAAATTACAACCAGGGGCTTACCTAGGAAAAATATGGAAAGGAAAGAAAGGACAACATCATCCACATGTTCATTTGTAGTGTATCCTGAAATGCAGGAGAGAATGGTTATGATTTGTCTGCCTCTCTCAGAAAAAATGGTGGTAGCATATGGAGGACTGTCTATTGGAGTATGACATTCCTCTATGTTGAAAGTTTGGAAAATTTGGGCTATCCTAGGAAGGTTTAACCTGGTATACAGGTCAAACAAGCCTTTAAGAGAAAGTGGGGTCTCATTTTAGCTTGGTTGGACTTGCAACATTTGATTAATGGATTTTGCAGTGATGGTGAATAAAACTTGTTGGTCAGAGGTGACAATGGCTCTTTGAATGGGAATGTAGCATGCTTGGTAGAAGTGAATGATTTCTGGGAATGCGTGTACTTTTGGGAGCAAATACTCAGGAAAATTATAATCCCATAGGTGAATGACATCATTCTGGTTTAAACATTTGTCTTCACTCTAGTAGTGGAGTTTTAGTAGGTAGGCAGGGGAAGCAGTGTCCTTAATTTGGAAGTCTCTATCTACTAATACAAGGTGGTCAATATCTAGGTGAGGGGTTTGCAAAGGTCTTACATCCAGAGAGGTTTGGGAAGCCATAATTGAGATTACTGAATTGAATTAGGCTTTCATTGGTTTCAGAAGCTCTGGAACAGTGGGGGGTAATTACAATCTGTAAAGGGGTTTGGGATGTGCAAATACGTTTTTCTTCAATTTCAGGAAGGTTTCTAAATTAATTCAATTAATTAACCACTTAATTACACCTATTCATTTTCAAATTCAAGGGCCATTCTGGTTTTTTCCAAGAATACCTGGAAATTGGCGGTCTGGTGTGTGGAGGGCTTTTGTGGTAACTATAGAAGGTATTGAGGCTTCAACTGTCAATTCGTTGCTTCAATTGGGTATCTGCACCATCTTCAGGTAGCAAAAGGTTATCAATTTGGTTGCATAGAGGTTCAAGGTGTCGCAAATGGTTTAGCAGAGGTTTACAGTGAAAATGAAAGAAAAGAGAGAGTTGTGTACTTTTCGACATTTTAACCAATAACAATAACAGTTTTGCATGGAAATTATTAAATGAATAGTGGGCAGTTTTTGGTTTAGGCGGGGAGGTGGTTTTGTGCACCATCGCACCGCTTTTGGATGGTGGGCAGTATTTTTTGCGAGAAGGCAATGTAACATGGTGTTGTCACATATCCCAAGGGTGCTCGGCCAAAACAACGAATCTCGCGTGCTTTAGGGGTGTTATCAATCCGATGATGAATCCGCGCAATATGGTTGTACACTGTCAGATTTGGGGGTAGGAGATCAGAGGGATATCGCATAGTTGAGTTGCATGAATAGAGTCATGGAACTATTTGGCATGGCCTGGGGTTTTATCACACGGGATTGTAATTAAATAACCAATAATGTGAGGGTTTTTCAATATAGTCAAATGGTTAACAAAGGGGGACCATGGGTTATGTGGTGGGGTTTTTTAACTGCACCAAGGTTTGGTGGGTCAAAAAGGGTATCGGGGGAATATGAAGTGGGGGATGTTAATTAGATAATGTGTGGGCATAGCAAAAACATAGGATAAATGGTTTTTGTGGGTTTTTAAGCGGAAAAGGGAAATTAATAAGGGGGAAAAGTGATATTTGTAATGGGGAATGGGCTTTGCACTAGTGAAAGGGGTTTTGGGAATGGGGAATGATTTTTTAACAGTAATTTCTATGGAAATGTGTGAAACCAAGGGGTAAAAGGTCAAAATGATGGGCAAGGGTATTTATAAGTAATGAAGGGATAATGGGGTAAATTAGCAAATAAGTATGTGGGGGTGTAGTGAAATGAGGGGAAGTTAATAAACAAACTTGGTGAATATCCTTTCTTTCTCACAATTCCTCCTGCACATGAAGCATAGGATTAAGCATGATAAATGTGTTTTTGACTTAGAAACCTTGTGCATTTGCAATACTTCTTCTACCTACCCTTTATTTACCCTAACATTTTATCTTCATTTATTGGGTGCATTTGAGCTTGCTTACCCTTTATTTCCTGTTGTTTTGATAAGAAAACTATCTAATTCCAACCTTATAACTTCCAATGGCTCAAATTAAACTGATGAGCTCATTTTTATTCTCTACCTAACTACTAATCTGCCAAGGTTAAATAGTTTGGCTTGATCTTTATTCTCTATCTATCAACATGAAATTTAAAGCATGAATGAGTCAAGATTAAGCTATTTGACCATCATGGATCGTGGCATTTCTGACAAGCTGCATACAATCTTATTTTACATAGTAAAGTAAAAAGTAGTGGCATTTGAATTTGCACACTTTCATGATCTATTTTATTTCTTTTTGGGATTCATATTCTTCACCTTTTTTATCTTTCTTCTTTCTTTCTTTTTTTACTTTGATTATTCTTTTAGGAAATACCCTCTCTACATTTTTTAATTTTTAATATGGAAAAGATTTTGTAGAAAGCAAAATTATGTACAATATTACAAGACTAACCATAGCCAATTCAAACTTATGAATCCTGTTATTATAGGACCCTAACAATGGCTCTACATGGGGATGGAATTTCCTGGTGAAATGTCAAGAACTTTAAGATCAGCAGCCTTTGAATTTTTTACTGTAGTTACCTTGTAACTTGCTTCTCTATGGTTCTAATTTGTTCATACTTATGATGGTAAACCTTTCAAATCTCAGGGCCTTCTCTCCAGGCTTCAAATTTAAAATATTACCATCCAATCTAATATAAACTCTAAAATGTTATATACAATGAGAAAAGTAAAATGAACTAGTGTTAATCTTTGGATAAGTAGTGCTTCAACATTCTACCATTGACAGATCCTCCTGGTAGATCTGTTCCATCTAACTCTATCAAGAAAAATGCATTGTTACCTCTGTAACCATAAGTGATTATAAGGGCCTTTCCTTAGGAAATCAATTTTTCCATTTTTACCTTTCCCTTCTCTTCTAGAATCCCATTTGAGAACATTATCACCTATGTAAAAATCATCAGCTTCAGTCCTTTTGATTTTATCATGGATCACTTGTGATTTGACAGACTTCTTCTATGGTTTGCTGCAAATGTATTGTTTGATTTATCCTCCTTTGGATATCATTTGGTTATACTTGCAACTCTTGAATGATGTTCATGACTGGCACTCCTAAAGAGGTTGGAAAAACAACATCCATTCCATATACTAACTGATAAGGAGATGTACCAATGGCCTTTTTGGTAGTTATTCTGTTTGCCCATAGGGCATTGAGCAAATTTTTGTTCCAAGTCTTCTTGTTGTCTTCTAGTACTTTCTTGATGATATTAACAAGGCTTTTGTTTGAGGATTCTGCAAGTCCATTACCTTGAGGGTAATATGAAGTGGAATGGCCAAGGGTAATGTGATATCTGTTACAAAAGTCTATCATTTTCTTGGATTTAAAAGCAGCTGCATTATCAGTAGCTTTTGGGGGCATCCAAATCTTGAAAGAATATTATTTTCAAGGAATGATATAAAGACAAAGTTTGTGGCTTGTCTAGAAGGGGTGGCTTCTATCCATTTACTAAAGTAATTAGTGGCTTTCAAAATCCATTTATACTGGGCTGAGGAGGATGGGTGAATTTCCCCAATGAAGTCTAAACCCCATTGTTGAAATGGCACTTTTGTGGATATGGGTTTAAGAGGTAGTGGTAAGAGCTTCCTTTTATCTTCAAATATTTAGCACTTGTGAAGGAGGTCACATGTTTCTTAACATCTGTAAAAAGGGTGGGCCAATAAAAACTTGCCCTTAGAATCTTATCAGCAGTAGTTTTCCAATATAGGTGTCCTCCACAATCTCCTACATGAAATTATTACATAATTTTGTCAGCCTCATCTTTTAATAAACAATTTAATAGAATGCCACCCTTATCTTCTCAAAATAAATCATTATGTATGATACAATATTTCATTGATTTCATTTTTAAAAATCTAGCGTTAGTTCTAGATAAACCAGGAGGAGCTTCTAGGTTTAGTTTAAAACAAATATGATATCTGCATACCAAAGTGAATTTGTAAAAGGTTCATTGTTCTCTGGAGTTGCTATCTTTTCCTGATCATCTAGGGCACCAATGAAATTTATATCTAAGACCCGACAGTTCGATTCAGCCATGAGTTTAGCTAAACCTTGGCCTTTCATAAGTTTTGTAGGCTTTATTTCTATGTCATATTCCAAATAGTGGTAATCCATTTGCCTCTCTTTCATTTAGGCCCATCCTATGTCAAAATGTCTTTTACTACTGAATTTGGAACATAATTAATGATGTGTGAATATAAGATGTATAATCTGAAATCTTTAATAGCTTTAACTAAAGTAAGTGCTCGTTTTTCCATTATGTTGTACTTTAGTGTAGCATCTCTCAAGGATTTGCTAAAAAAAGCAATAAGCATCTCATAACCTTGATCATTGTTTTGCAATAAAACTACTACAATAGTATGTTCTGAAGCAAAAGAAAAAATTATAGTCTTGTTGGAAATCAGGACTTATGAGGACTGGTGTTTTGGTAAGGGCTTATTTGATTGCCTCAAAACATTGTTTAGCCTCCACTGTCCACTTAAGTGTTGAATCTTTCCTTAACATGTTATTTAGTTCTCTAATTAATTATGCTAAATTAGAAATGAATCTCATGAGAAAATTTATTTTGCCTAAAAATGACTGTAATTCATTGATGTTTCTAGGATGAGCGATGGCCAGGATTGCCTCTATTCTAGCTGGATCTATTCTAGCTGGATCTATTCTAATTCCATCTTTGGATATTATGTGTCCCAAGGGTTTACCTTCTTCTAGACCAAAGAGTGCCTTTTTGGGATTTAAAGAAATACCAAATTTTCTACTTTTAATGAAAACTCTTCTTAGGTGATCTAGATGTTCATTATCTGATTTAGAAAAGATTGTGATGTCATCTTGGTAAACAACTAGAAAGTCATGGATTTCTTTGGAAAACTCTATATCCATAACCCTTTGGAATGTTGCTCCTGCATCCATTAATCTGAAGGTCATCTTCAAATTCATGGAAGTACCCCAAAGAGTAGTAACTGTAGTCTTTGCTTGGTCCTCTAGTTGAACTAAGATTTGGTTATATCTCGAAAATCCATGAAGCAATGAAATTCTGGATGAGCCTACTACCCTCTGAAGAATATGGTCCATTTTTGGGAGAGGGTAGTTGTCTTTTAATGAGACTTTGTTCAAGTTTCTGAAATCAACATAGAGTCTGATTTCTCCTGTTTTGTTCCTAGTAGTGACCAAATTAGAGACCCAATCTAAACATCTACTGGGTGCTATCGTTTGGGCATCATACATCCTTTTTACCTCTTTTTCAATTAATGGAATAAGCACTGGATTAATTATCCTAAGATTTTTTTTAAAGGGTTTATGATCTTCTTTGATGGGTATCTTATCTTGAATTATACTGGTATCATAAGACTTAAGGTCTTCATAACTCCAGGCAAAGATATCTAGAAACTCTTTGAACATATTTATATATTTCTGTTTTTCATGTGAAGGCAATGCTTTGGATATTTTGATAAGCTTGGGTTTTTCTTTAGTTCCTATGCTACATTCTTCTATATCCACTCTTAAAGGTTCTGTTTTTGGCTTCCTAGCTACATCATTTGAATCAAACAAATCTTCTAATGGGATTAATCCCTCAGGAAAAAAGTTATTTTTAAGGTCTGTAATTTTAGGATCATCATTCATTATTTTTTCTATTTCTACCTTTTCTAAGTTATCTATTTCTACTTTAATGAAATTAGTGGGTTTACCTACATCTAAAGCATTTACATCTATCTCAATATCTACGTTATTATCTATTGTACAATGTGTATCTATATTACAGTTTTGAAACTCTCCTTCAGAATTCATGAAATCATAAATTTGAGAATCTTGGGAAAAAATCTGTCAATATTTTAAATTGTTAGGTATAACAGGCCTATGTCTCACTTCTATAGTGTACTAGTGGTTTGGCTGAAAAGGAAATTTGCAGGTACTAGCTAAAGTGGCTAGACTGTGAGCTTTCATATTCTACTTCCTAGGAATGGCAACAAAATCAGTTTCCAGAAGGTCCTTAATGAAATCTAGGACAGTCTCTCTATATTGGCTAAGTTTGGGATTATTCACAGAGCATTCACCTTTGATTTGTTTAATAATCAATTCTGAGTCTCCCATTATAGAAAATCTCTTGTCTCCAAGTTTTCTAACCATTTGTAGTCCTAAGATTAGAGCTTCATATTCTACCATGTTGTTTGTTCATTTAAAGTTTAATCTGAATGCATGACCTTCAGAATTATTATTTTCCATGTTGTGAATCCAAACTCCTACACCTACTCCTAATCTATTCACAGAGCCATCGAAATCTAAATGCCATAGAGACTCATGAAAAATGTTTTCACTATCTGGTCTTTTGTATTTTTCTTCTACAACTATGATTTCATTTTTTTCATTTTCTGAATTATACAAGATAAATGAGTCCATATCGAAATGCATGGAGTATATAGGGAAATTTTGTGGTTTTTCTGCACTACTCACCATGTATGTCATTAATGTTTCTATGTAAATTTTCCTTTGTTGACCAAAAAAAGAGATGGTGGCATATGACATATCTAATTGTAAAGATCCCTGAAATTTTCCTCCACATTAGGGAGATAACAACATTCCATACTTGGGTGGGATATCAGCAACTACTATGTCCATAAAAATACTCTATGTTGGGCATTGGACTAGAGTCACACACAAATATTTAATCAGGCCAAGGCACTTGACTTAGCTAGAATCAAAGGAAAACATGTCCTTGTATGGTCTGGTGATATCTAAGTTTAATCTCTCCATGATTTCTTTTGGCATTAAGTTATGGGATGCCCCTAAGTCTAGCATAGCATTATGTAAAATTTTATCATGAACATTCAAGCTAACGTAGAAAGGAGGGATACCCCCTTGTTGGTGGGTGCCATTTACTTCAAGACCAAACAGTAACTCAAGTTGATCATCATTCAAGTTTACAACATCCTCTCCTTCAACTATATTTAATGTTTCAATGGTTCTTGCTCTATATGATTCAGTTTTCACTAGCTTTGTCAAAGGAACTGATATTTTCAACTTGGCTATCTCGTTCTTAATATTAAATGGCATTTGAGTTTTGCTTGATTGGATGAGATATTCCTTAGCAAATGTGGTCTGTGTATTTTTATCTTCTTTTTCAGTACTAGGCAATTCAGTTTGTGTCTCAACTATTTTTTTGTAATTCTCTTAATTGGAATGGTATGAGTAACAGTTTCAGTTTGACTTTCAGATGAAGTTATATCTACAATTTTTGGGCTGGAAGTCACCTGAGTTCCCCTAGGGAGAATTTGTAGAAATTTGGTGACAAGAGTTTCTGTTATCATTTTAGTTTGGGTTTGGATTGATCTCTTAGTGGGAATTTCAATACTCTTTTTTCTTCTTAGGTTGTACTGTTTGTGAACCTCATATATAGAAAATTCATAGCTTTGTTTGAAGTCAAAGGACTCTCTAGATTCTAATTGTAATCGTTGCAACATGTACAATTCCTATTCTTCCTGAGTAAGAAAAACAACATCTTCATTTTTAATCCCTAGTAGGTTTATCTGGGTGTCATCCTCTCCTTCATGGTTTTGTGAACCCTCAGCATAGTTTTCCTAGAAGGGTGGTCTAATTTGCTGATCTAGTATTGCATTTTTTCCAATCTTAGGATTCTTCCTAAAGTTGGGGTTTGATATTAGGGGTGGTTGTTGATTTTCCCACTGAGTTTTTCTTTCCATTTTTTCTAATCTATCCATTATTCTTTCTACACTCTTCGCTAAACTATCTAATTTACCATCAGAAGTGGAAGTTTCCTCTTTAATGAAAACTCTTTTTTCATTTCTCATCCTAGTTTTCTTAGCTAATAGATTGGCTTCTACACTAACAACATTACCTTGAATTTGTTCCAATGTTTTAGGGTTTCTTTCCCTTAATTGGTATGACATATCAGTGTCAAAACCATCAAGAAATTTCAAGTGCTAGGTCTTGTGGAGGTTTAATATTAGCAGGGATTGCATTGTAGATACTATTGAACCTACTACAATAATCTTGAATGATTCCTTAGGAGCTCTTCTAAGGTTATCATATTTAGATAGTATTTGCAAAGGGTTTTTCTTTCTTTCCATCTATCAGTAAACAATCTATGAAAAGCAGCTAAATCTGCAATATGATTAGTAAGTAAACCTTTGAACCATTTCTTGACCTCTCCTATCAATGTTTGGGAAAATAACCTCATTTGGACATCAGATTCATCAATCTCATGCAATTCAATATAGTCAGTGATTTTGTTCACATGCTGTTGGGCAGTATACTGACCAGTAGCATCAAATAAAAAGATTTTCTTTGTTAATCTTGGGGCATGGGATCTAATTGGGTTGGTAAAACCAAAGGTGCATACCTTTCTGCCATGGCTAAGGTTTTGGTTTGGCTATGGGGCAAAGTAGTGGTGCTAGAAGAAGGACTTGAGAAGGGTGTAGATGAACTATATGAACTACAGATGTTCGGTTGGAGAGGAAGCTAAGGTATGAATTGTTTAGGGGAATGCACTGTGGTGGATATTATAGGTGAGGAGGTAATAAATGAAGGTGTATTTACAATTTTTGAGGATTTTGTAGAAAGTTCAGAGGCAACAATAGTGAGGGCAGCTAATTCAACTAATTATTGAAGATAATCATCATCTATATGGCTTATCAAGGTTGAGGTAAAGCTTCTAGTTTATCAAAAGTATTCAAAACAAGTTGATCTAAATCTGGATGTATAGGAACCTTCTTTGACTCAATGAATTGAATGAAATTAGGGTCTATTACAGTTTCATGAATTGAATTTTCTAATTGCGTTCTAAACAATGAAAGCTCAAATGATAGATCAAATTGAATGTCCTCTAAACTTGATAATTCCTTGGGGAGTGAGTTTGCTTTAACTAACTAGCTACTGCTTGCTTGAGTTTCTACCCTTTTTGGTTTTCTTAAAATTTTTTCAGGGTCATCAACTATTGTTGAAGGGTTTGGATTTGGATTTTCCCTCATATAGTGAGTCTTTTTGGGAGCCAGAATTTTAATTTTTTAATTGTTTTTATGAAACTTTTTAATAACTCAAAAATAACCTTAAGGTGCAAAAGGTGAATTTTAAGGTTTCCTTAAAGTTTTATTACACTAAAAATCGAGTACCCAATATGGTTGCCAATATGTTATCACTCCAAAATTTCTCTTGAGTTGTTAGGAAAGAAATGATAAAGGTAACCACAAACCTACTTTGGATATTAGGATCTAGCCTTCCTAATGCTTAGAGAGGGCTGTCTCTTTATGATTTAACTTTGTTTAATTAATTGACTTCAAGCTAGTTATTATTATACTTGGGTTTTGGTTTTGATTTGGTGGTGGGATCAATTTCTTAGATGGACAAAGGGATGTCTTTTACCATTGGGCTATGGGGTCAAATGCCAAGAAAATAGAATTAGATCAAGTTCTAAAAATAGTGTCTATAGGGTAAGGTAGCTGAGTAATTTTAGATCTTAACACTGGAATGGTGAAGTGGTTTTCAATCAGATCAAAGGAGCAACTAAGGGTTCCTTAGACCAGATTATGAAAGAAGTGAAATAGGTCAACTAGGATGGGGGAGAAATTAAGTATTCTCAAATCTGGATATCAAAAGAAAACATAGAAATTATTAATTGTTCACGATAGAGTGTACTTAAACAAATTTTCAATTAAATTTCTAGTTAATTCATTCACTTTAGATAACATGTAAGTTTATGAGATACATAAGAAATAAACAAATTTGAAAAGGAGAATACTTCACTGTAGTAGCTCAACACATGAATCCTATAATGCAATCTCTTTATTACTTATTCTAGTCTACTGACTTGAAAAAATTGGTACAATAACCCTGAGGTTTTTGATCAATACAACTCTACAAACGTATAGCAATCCACACCCAATACTTCAAATTATGAAATATTTATACAAAAATAGTTTACAAAATATCCCAAATTGTCTTGGGAATTAATCTACGAGAAATAAATATCTTCATGCAAGAAGATAGAGACAGATGTTCAACCACTGTATGCTGTCCTTGTTTATTTGGTTGTGGTGTCTTTATGTTATGATATTTTGTTGTTTATTCTCTACCTTGCTATGGGTCTTCACGCTGATTGTTATTTTTACTTTTCCATTTCTCAACTGATACACTTTACCTGATACTCTTTCACCTGGCTAATCTATCATTTTCCTTTCACTGTGTTGTTTTCACCTTTACCGTGAATTTTTACATTTTGACTGTGCAGTTTTATAGCAAGTCATTTAACTTCTCCCATGTGTCTGCATCTGGTAATTGAATATTTACCATCTTACTGTATATTTCATCTACTTCTGTGTACTTGGAAAAAGTGGGTTTGTTCACAAAAAGGTGTTTTACCTCATGCTGGAGGTAAAAAAGGTTCTCAAATGTTTGATATAGAACCTTTCTTGTAGGAATTCCCTTCATGGAAGAATTACTTGCTTGATCATTTACCACCTCTCTTATTCTCCTGTTGTAGTCCTCTTTTGGCATTAATTTATCATTTATCACTAAGGGATTTGGCAGACCTTTCTTCCTCAAAACATCAAAATTTACCATGAACCTGTCTATATCCAGCTGCATGGTTTTGCATTTTCCCTCAAGGTTTAGCATCAAATTCCTCTTCGTGAGGACCTTTTTCACTTCTATTATTGTGTCTGTCCTGTCATCTATGTCCAGCTCCTGCAATTCATACTTTTTTTTGGAGTTAAGGAAATGAATTATTCTAGTGGCTTCCTCTGGCATGTCTCTGAGTTCAGCCTTAACTCTTTGTATGGCTTCTGTAGCCTCTTTAACTAAGTCACTTTGTTCAAATATTACTTGAATGGATGGCCAAACATCATTGACAAACTCAACAATATTGGCCCATAACTGTTCCTTAGCTTGGCCAAGTGGCTCCTTTAACATTAATTCTTTCTTCAAGCTCTTCATCCTTTCAGTCATCTTGGTTGACTTCTGAACTTTTTCCTTGTGCATAATCTATGCAAGCTTATTATCATTTTCTAGTCTTGTTATTTTTCCTTAAGCTTGTTTATTTATGTGGTTTGAATGGACATGTCTTCCATTTCCTTAACCAATTTACTTGCCTCATCACCTTGCTAAGCTGATGATGTTGTCGAACTTGTTGCTGATGTAGATGTTGTGGCAGCTGATAGTGTTGTAGCCAGTGGAGCTGTAGGAGCCAATGAAGCTACCAAGGTGGATGGTGCTGTTGTGGTGACTATTGAAATGACAGTGGCAATGGAAGTCTCAAGGCTAGCCTGTTTCAGCCGTATCAAGTTGTCCAACTCCTTCTCCATCTATTTTAATTGTTCATTAAGTTGTACAACAAGGTCCATCATTTCCTCCTGATCTGTTTGTCTTTCTAATACCTCTTTTGTCCGTGGATTCCCTCAATGAGGCAGTTTCAGTTGTTTTTTGAGACCAACAATGTCCTCATTATTTTTCTTGATCAACTTCTCAGTAGCCTTGATATCATTGGGAGCATGTCCAAGCTCAAGCACCAAGTCTTCCAGTGACTTGATTCTGTTGTCCTTGGCCCATGAGGAGGCCTTTTCTAGCTTGTACTGTGCAGTGATATTATCTAATGAACTTTGAAGTTTGTGTGCAATCATAGCTTTACCTGTCAAGGTGTAATAAATCATCTTACCTGCCTTTTTGTGAAACTCAATTTGGTCAATTGTATGAACATCCCTGGACAAAACATCAAAATATGTTTTCCTATAGCGTGGTGATGACCTTGGCTATTCTACTGTAGGTTACATGAATGTCATCTGCATTGTAACTATTTTAATGTCAAAGGCTAACATTAATCTGTTTTGATTTGCAGGTATCTTCTTGAAATATTGGGCATAAATCTCAGCATTCAATTTCTCATTCCTCAACTTAATTTCCTTGTAACTATCTTTGATGTATTTCTCTTTATCCATAGGCCTGGTGAATGAAGAGACCTCCATGTTGAGTTGTCTCTCAATAAGTTGAGTTTTTCATGTTGAGGGCTAGTGTGTTTCTCCTGACGCTGTTGGGCCTTTGCTCCTTTCCACCATTGTATTAGTGTTAGTGATTTCCACTGAGCCAGTGGTGTCTTCCTGTTGAGTTACAAGATTAAGTGTGGGCCTCTTCCTGTAACTGATCTCAAACTATTCATGTGAGGTTTCCATGGCTGAACTAGAACCTTCTTCCGTGGTTCTCTTTGTACTTTTGTCTTCATTTGCTAGATTCTATAAAAGAGGAGAAATTCTCATTTGTTCTCCTAGTTTTGGAACATGGAGTAAGGAACTTGTATCAATATGTTTTTCTACATCAATTAATGTATTCTCTACATCAACTACAGTACTGTGCATGTTTGTCAAAGTGTTTTCCAATGATTCTGATTGGTTGGAAAATATTTCAATGTCTGGCCTGAGATGATGCATGAACGGACCCAATTTTACCTTCAGCCTTAGCTTATTTATGACTCCATGAGGGTCATATTGCCACATAAAATTGTTCTTGAATTTCATCTCCTGTAGAATCTTATCGGCCTTTGGTCTAGCTTCCCTATTATTACAAATAAAGGGGCACAATTGGTTTTTCATTTTAAATTGGGTCTTCTTCTTGGCGGCCAGGAAATTAACTTCATTACAGTTTATAATCTTCCTAAAGTACTCTAATGAAAATAGCCTCACGAGGAGTTATTTGGGTAGTTTATAAGGGGCTAGTTGGCATCCATATATCTTGATCTCTGTGTGGTCCTAGTATATATACCAATCTCCCACTTTACTATTCTTTTCCAATTGTAAAACCCTATTAATTTCCTGACTCATCCTGGGCTAATGGCTACTAGTGAGCATGTTTATAATAGGATGAACAAATGAATCAATGAAGTGTTTGTAAGTAAATACAATGGAGTAATTTTGGATCAAGGGTGTCCAATGGATGACTGATCTTGGATTGCCTCTAGTGTCTAACTTCTGAATGTTGATAGGGAATTTGTGTGATTGGTAGTACAAGAACATATGAAATAAAATTGAAGAATACTTGAAAAATCTCTCATTTGGTAGTCTAATGAATTTTTCATGCATCCTATCTGCTATTAACTGAGCATAGTTGTAAATTACAGTAGGAGGCTTGCCTGGGAGATGGAAATGAAAGCAAGGACAACCTCATCGACATGTTCATCTATAGTGTATCCTAAAATGTAGGAGAGCATGTTTATGATTTTTTTGCCTCTCTTAGAAAAAATGGTGGCAGCCTATGGAGGACTATCTGTTGGAGTATGACATTCCTCTATGATGAAAGTTTGGAAGCTTTGTGCTATTTTGGGAAGGTCTAACTTGGTATAGAGGTCAAACAAGCCTTCAATAGAAAGTAGGGTCTTATTTGGGCTTGGTTGGACTTGCGGCATTTGATTAATGGATTCTGCAATAATGGTGAATAAAACTTGTCGGCGATAATGGCTATTTGAATGGGAATGTAGCAAGATTGGTAGAAGTGAATGATTTATGGGAATGGGTGTACTTTTGGGAACAAATACTTGGGCAAATTAGATTCCCACAGGTGAATGTCATCATTTTAGTTTAAAAATTTATCTTTACTCCAACAGTGGAGCTTTAGTAGGTAGTCAGGGGAAGCAGTGTCCTTAATTTGGAAGTCTTTGTTTGCTAATGCAAGGTGGTCAATATCTAGGTGAGGGGTTTGTGGAGGTCTTATGTCTAGAGAGGTTTGGGAAGCCATAATTGGGATTACTGAATTGAATTAGGCTTTCAATCATTTCAGAAGCTCTGGAATAGTGGGAGGGTAATTACAGTCTGTAAAAGGGTTTGGGATGTAAAAATAAGTTTTTCTTCAATTTCAGGAGGGTTTCTTAATTAATTCAATTAATTAACCACTTAATTACAACTGTGTGTTTTCAAATTCAAGGGCCATTCTGGTTTTTTCCAAGAATACCTGAAAATTGGCGGTCTGGTGTGCAAAGTGGTTCTATGGTAACTGTAGAAGGTACTGAGGCTTCAAATGTCAATCAGATGCTTCAATTGGGTATCCGTAGTGTCTTCAGGCAACAAAAGGTGGTCAATTTGGTCGCACAGAGGTTGAGGGTGTCACAAATGGCTTAGCAGAGGTTTATAGTGAAAATGCAAGAAAAGAGCGAACTGGGGTTTTTTCGGCCTTTTAAACGATAACGGTCACATTTTGGTGCAAAAATTATTAAATGAATAGGGGAAAGTTATTGGTTTAGGCAAGGAGGTGGTTTTCTACACCATCACACCACTTTTGGATGGCATGCGGTATTTTTTGCAAGCACACATTTTAATGTGGTGCTACCACATAGCCCAAGAGCGGTCAGCCAAAACCGCGAATCTCGCGTGCTCTCGAGCTGTTATCGGTCGGATGATGAATCTAGGCTGTACAGCTTCAGATCTCGGGGTAGGAGATCAGAGGGATATTTCATAGTTGAGTTTCATGGATGGAGTAGAGAAAGTTTTTGGCAGGGCCTGGGGTTTAATCACACAGGATTGTAATTATTTAACCAATAATGTCGAGGTTTTTCAATATAATCCTATGGTTAGCAAAGGGGGACCATGGGTTATGTGGCAGGGTTTTTTAACCACACCAAGGGTTGGTGGGTCAAAAAGGGTATTGGGGGAATATGAAGTGGGGAACATTAATTAGATAATGTGGGGGCATAGCAAAAACTTAGGATAAAAGGTTTTTGCGGGTTTTTAAGGGGAAAAGCAAATTGATAAAGGGGAAAAGTGATATTTGTAATGGGGAATGGGTTTCACACTAGGGAAAGGGGTTTTCAGAAGGGGGGGATGATTTTTGAAGGGTAATTTCTTGGGAAATGTGTGAAACCGATGGGTAAAAGGTCAAAAGGATGGGGAAGGGTATTTATAAGTAATGAAGGGATAATGGGGGAAATTAGCAAATAAGTATGTGGGGGTGTAGTGAAATGAGGGGAAATTAGTAAACAAACTTGGTGAATATCATTTCTTTCTCACAATTCCTCTTGAACATGAAACATAGGATTAAGCATGATAAATGTGCTTTTGATTTAGCAACCTTGTGCATTTGCAATATTTCTTCTACCTTACCTTTATTTACCCTAACATTTTCTCTTCATTTATTGGGTGCATTTGAGCTTGTTGACCCTTTATTTCCTTTTCATTTGATAAGAAAATTATTTAATTCTAACCTTATAACTTCCAATGGCTAAATTAAACTGATCAGCTCATTTTTATTCTCTACCTAACTATTGATCTGCCAAGGTTAAATAGTTTGGCTAGATCATTATTCTCTATATATCAACATGAGATTTAAAGCATGAATGATTCAATATTAGGCTATTTCACCATCATGGATTGTGGCATTTCTAGCAAGTTGCACATAATCTTATTTTGCATAGTAAAGTAAAAAGTAGTGGAATTTGAATTTGCACACTTTCATGATCTATTTTATTTCTTTTTGGGGTTCATATTTTTCACTTCTTTTCACTTTTATTTTTCTTTCTTTTTGTCTATTGATTATTTTGTTAGATTCGGTCTTGTCAGTCCTTCGTCAGAGATCAAAACTCTTTCGTCTCTCTCCATCCACTCAGCTGCATTTCACTAGGGGCATGCCATAGTCTGACGGAAGGGTCTTGTCAGTCATTACCCCTTACCCCTCATTTCTGGCACCTGCTGGCTTAGGTCTTTTCATCAATGTTTATTAAATCCCATGACAGTCAATGTTTGATCTTTTAATGCACAAGAGTCATTTCAGTAATTAGGTCTAGGGATTAGTCAATTTGGTCTTCAACAATGTCCAATAAAGCCATGCAGGCCAAAGGGAGGCCCTTACAAAGTTGTGATTTAAATATTTTCATCGTCATGTTGATAGATCATGACTGTTCTTCAAAACTCCATTTTGAAGAAAAGTCAACAGTGTGTCATGTGTAATAATTTTCAAAATTTTTCAGTTGATCTCTTTAGGTGCAGTCATGGTTTCCTTTGCCAAATGCCATGTGAGCTACCCCTACAAAAAAGTGCCAAAAATTTCATCATTTTAGTCAAAAATCTAAAAAGGAAAAGTGAAATACAGAGTTGCATTAAATCACAGAAAAAGTGCCAAAACAAAACATTGCCAAAGTGGGTTTTGAAGAAACAAAAATAAAAACCATGACTCCAATGTCTTTATATAGAGTTTTCATAAGAATCAATGTCATTTTGCACACCAAGGTCAAAGAGAAGAATTCCAAATTGATTGTGAGAACTAGCGCATGTTTTGGGTGAAGTTGGAGGTGTCTTGATAGGCGCGACGCACTCAAACGGCACGGTGCACTGGGTATGCTACATGGCGCATACACATAAAGGCCCGATTTTGCTCCGAATTGCAACAAATTGCCTTTTAATCCCTTAAACTTACTAGGTAGGGTCGATAGCTCGGTTGCTCATCCATTTTTATGTTAGTATGATGATGGCTTATGGCTGCAATAAAAGCTCTTAAACCCTACCACTTAAAGTCATCAAAACCATTGCTCTTAGGGTTTCAAATTCATTGTATTGATGCCAAGGTTCCTCCTCCATTTCATTTTTCCCTTATTTCCATCATTCCCTTTCTCCTATTCCATTTTTCTGATTTTTCCCTACCCTAAAACATTACTAAACTCCTATTCCCTATCCCCTCCACTCATTTGCCAAATGTAAAACCCCAAAATCCTACCTTATATAAATTCCCAAACCCTCCTACATGTCCCTAAACAAATGTTCTCCCCATAATCCCTAATCCCTTCATATTATTCCCCTTCCTAACAGTCCCTTGTTCAATTGTTCCCCTTGGTGGCAAAATTCAATTATATTGCATTACAACACAAAGTTCCATACATCATTAAAGGGAAGTCCAAGCACAGTCCATATACAACAACATCTTTTCTTCAAGGAATTTGGCACATCAGTCATGGCATCTGAGCATTCATCGGATTATGAAATGAAAACCCAAAGTGACTCATCCTCGAAAGAACAGGCCCCCCAGAGAAATCATAAAAGTGGCAGACATGTTAGGGAAGAACAAACCACCCTCACAGAATTGTAGGCCTGCCCTCTCACTATGTCGTGTTTCCAACATCTGTCATGCTTTGAGTTTTGTAAAAAGGTGGCTAGTGTTCGATTTCATCATGAGTTGGCTCGTCCTTTTGTGCTTCACTTACATGGAGATCATGCTATCTTAGCCGGTGTCACCTTCACACTTACACCTGAATATTTATCATTAGCAATCGACATACCAAACGTTGGAGATCCATGGCACAAGAAATAGAAGATTGATCGGCAACATTATGAGCCATACATTAAAGTTGGTTTCTTGATGCAGCTCAAAAGAGTCTTTCCATTCCGATATTTGAAAGATGAATATGCTCCACTAGTGAAGTTAATCATGAAATATTTCGGCTGTGAGGGGAGGTTCTCTCATTTATATGCTTATCACATCAGGTTTCTCATGCATTTTACCAGGGTACGAATGATGAACATCCGATATTTCATTAAGATTTTAGTGGTTCATCATCTTGGATTACAGGGCATTACTTGGGATGATTTCATCTCCCATGACCTCTTCAGCACTTCAAAGGGATTATCAGAGGTTAAACATGAGATAGGTGGTCCTTCTCATCAGTATGAGCACCATGAGACCGCTAGTGTGCTGGTATTCATCACATATCAGAGGGGCATTAGACATTTGTTCGCAGCAGCAAAGCGAGTGTTATCTCCACCCGGGGTGGAAGGGGCCTCGCTTCCAACATCAGCAACACAGGTACGGGACAGAGGCAAGGAGCCAATGCATGACGAGGGGCCATCACATGAACGAGAGACCGACTTCATTCTCATTCATGATGATGATATAGATGTGGAGAGTGCCAAACTTAGAAGGATAATCCAGGAGCAGCAAACAGAGATCAAAGCCTTGTCTCTCAATTTGGAGAGAGCTAAGTAGATTATCAGATACTTGGAGTAGAGGAATAAATAGCTTGAAGACCAGCAGGAGATCATGGAGTTGCACAACATCTACAAGAATCGTCGATCTGCCCAACATAGGAGGATTGAGCTCACTCCATTAGAGCAAGAGATTAATGATGATCGAGAGTCTTGGCTCGAGCGGATCAACATCCACCTTGAGAGACTGCTAGAAAAGGCTGACAAGGAAAAAACATTATTGAGGCATATGGTTTATCACTATAGGGCATGCAACATGAGTTCCAAGGCTCGGATAAGCAATTTGAAGGCCAAATTGAGGAAGGCAACAAAAAGACAAAAGAGGAAAAAAGAGAAAGATCAACTCTGAATCTTGGCTGAAGCCTCTTTGGCCTAGCATGACACTTCACAGAGGAGCTCCAGCCCAAATTTCAAAAAATTTGGGGCATTTTTGGTCTTTTGACAAATTTTGGTACAAAAACAGGGTTTTTCTCCCTGTGCGTCGCGACACGTGGCGCGCGCTTATGTTAGGGAGCTCTAAATTGCAAAAAAAATATATTTTTGGATTTGGCATGAAAAATCATGACTTATGGTGCATGTCCAAGAAGTTTGGGCAAGTTTTGAGTCCTCTGCAGGTCAAAAACACTCACCAAATGACCTTTCTGCCCCTATTTTGACACATAGAAAACAGTCTTGGGAGATTGAGGTTTTGGAGAGGCAAATGGGCACTAAATTTAGTAATTGTACTTGGGTTGGAAAGTAGACTAGAGGGGCTTTCCAACAAGCACACTTGGGCTCAATTTGGACTTAATAAAGTACCTCAAAATGACCTCCAAAGTGGAGTGACGCATACATCTTTTGGCGCAGCGCACAGAGACCCAAAGGCCAAATTCACTTCCGCTCCGCGAGAATTTGATTTGCGATTTTCTCCAAGTGGGCCTGTTCATTTAATATATATTTTTCTCAACACCTAAGGCAAAGTTTAGAAAGCATTTTCATTAAAGGTTGGCTTCTATCCAAGTGGCAAAAGGAGGGCGAGTAGTCACCCTAAAAATCTACACTACAGTTTTGTTATTCTTGTAACACTGCACCTGTCACTAATGGTTGGATTTTCATTTCCAGTTTGTAATAATTTAAAAAAAAAACTCCCCAACTTTGGGTCGATCCATTTCTTGATGGAAAACTCTATTTATTGTATGAAAAACCATTTGCAAAGGGTTGGTTGGAATTTCGAGGAAACGGTGGGAGAGAAACTCAATTACTCATTGTACATTTTGACAAAGAATTAATGAGATGTTGCGGCTCTGGTTCATGAGATTCCTATGGTGTGAGTTTAGCAAAGGTATTTTCTTTCAGTTCCATATGTATTTCGTTATGTTTCACAGTTCATTCATATTCATTTCCAATGAAAGTTTCTAAGTAAGAAGAGGTAGAATTCATGTTTATTGCTCTGCCTTTGGGAAAGTTTTCACGTTCTGTCTTTTTCTTTTGTTGAAAAGGATTCATGTATTTATGCCCTTTTCACCCTCCTAAACAATATTTCCATTTCGCATTATTTCATATCTAATTGCTAGAATTTCTGCCTGTCTTGTCTCACGAAGTAATCTGTGCCTTTGTGTTAAATTCTCTGCTCATGTTGTTCTTTGGTCCCATAAGTCCTAGAAAAATCAATTATTTATCAAAATACTTTATTCATATTTATTTACCTTGCCTAAAATCAATATTAATTGTAAGTAATCTCAAACCATATTGTTTATTTATTCACTGAGTGTGACACGGAGAGAGCCATCTCCTGTTCTGGTAGGGCTAGCTACCAGACTGAGCGTGGTTTGTGGTTACCCTGAATTTTGCCTTCTTTCAGTCTAAGGAAGATTTAGGTGCTAACACAGTGGCAACTTCGCCGGGGAACGAAATTTTTGTTTGTTAGTCTTCTTCATTGTGTAAATGGCAGCCTTAACCTACAAACACCCCGTACTTCTGATAATTCTAAGCTTCTGAATGATAAGTTTAGGATTTTATAGGCTGAGTAAGTTGTTCATGTCCTTTTGATTTTTTTTTTAAAATAGCATGCTGGCTTCTAGAAGATATACCAGAGCTAATCCAGATCCAGATCCTCGTCACATCTACGAAAATCCCAATTTGATTCCAAGACTTCTTCGACAAGAGAGCTCTATATCTCCCGTGTTCAAATCGCATTCATGTCCTGACAATTTTGAGTATCTTGAAGAGCTAGATTTTGATGAGCAGTTTGAAATATCATTGTTCGAGACCAAATCTAAAAGGGTGGTTAACTGTACTGTCCCCAATCCACAGTTTCTTGTAGACTTAGAAACTAAAAGTGCTAACCGGTCAATTGATAATTATATTGTGACACAGCTTAAAAATCCAATTGTTAATCCCCTACAAACTCTACACACTCCTCCAACACCTCCAAGACCAAACCTACCAAGAGTGATGGCTGCTCGTTCTCCACCTCTCGCGCTGCCTCAAGTTTTAGATGATATGCCCACAGATTATCAAAGCAAAATCCCGTTGTTTGATGGCGCTCCTAATAGCATTACCTCTCAGCAACATGTGGATAGAATGGCAGATTTCTGTGACCTTCACGAGATCGATGCAGAGAATGTGACAATGAGACTCTTTGTACATACATTTGCAGGTGAAGTGAGGAAATGGTTCAGAGGTTTGCCGGCTGCACGTATCGCTACCTTGGCTGACTGTTATAGACATTTTTGGGCACTTCAACCCCAATCATAAGTGTCCATAAACTGAGGGCTCCTAAGTCCCTAAAAGTGTTGCTTCACTTCCTAAAGGAACAAGGTCAGCTGATTACATCATCTCCCAGAAGTTCTTCACTAAAAACTGCTCAAAAATGGTCAGAACTGGACCATATTGAATGCCGAGTGCAGAGGGTGCGATGCATCACACCTAATACACACGGGAGGTGCGATGCATACTAAAAAGTCCTTCTACAGGGTGGGATGGATGAGAATAGAAAAGTGGCAGAGACAGTTTTCTAAGTGGATGATCAAGGAATCTTCTAGAAACTTCTCATATGACACTTGCCTCTCAAAATTCGCTCAAGGATGAGTAAGAGATCAATGAAATCTCCAAGTGGAACTAAGAACTATCAGAGAGAGGACACTATTTAAAAATCTAGAGCTAACTCACACCTTTGCAAAAATATATATATGGATCTCTCATCCCAGAGATCCAGAGGTTGGAGGCTGGAATCTTGTATCTTGTAGAGAAGTGTTGTTGGTTTTCTGGTGTATATTCATAGTGTTGGGTGATCTAAGCTTTACTTGAGGTGAAGAAGGGATTTCTTGCTGGAGGATGATGCTGGCTCAGAACATATGGTTGTAATCCTCTTGCTACTTTTCATCTTAATAAAGCTATTCAAGTTTTCCTCCATATTCTTGTATGTTTACTTATATATGAATTTGTATGGTTAACAAGCATCTGGTCCTGTGTTATTTATGAATATAGATCTTTGTTCTTCGATAGTAGTATGTTGCTGTGATTCCACAGGTGGTCTTTGAAGCTGGGTAGACGAAGAAGAAGCGGTGAAGCTCTATCAGGAAGGAGAGGAATCAAACAAGGAAATCAAGCACAAGACTAAAGTTGGTCTCCTTGGTTCCACTATTATCTATTTTCATAAAGGAAAATGAAAGTAGACTTTACTTGTTTGTTTCTAAGATAGCTACCAGTCTTAGTGGGAATAGTAGCATCCGACTGGACACTATTCCCGATAACAAAATGGCGACTCCACTGGGGAGTGACTAGATTGTTTGTTAGCCTATCTTTGTTTCTTTTATAAACTTAAAGACGGAGCCTGAGGCCAAGCCAGCTATCCTTCGAACTGCATTTTTTATACAAATGCAAAGTATATCAATGCTGCTTCAGTCTATCTCCGAGTTTTGTTTATGAATTAAACAATCGATCTGCAAACAGTCTAATTTCCCTAAGTGGTAGCTCTAGTAACCTCCTTAGATTTACCCCTGTGATTTACATATACTGAACATCACTTACTCGGCCTAAATCCCTGAACTGAATTGCAAATTGTGAGTAAAAACTCATTCAAAGTCTCGCAGTGGTACCATCGCACCCTGCCTTCAAGGGAGTCTGTATGCGTTGCACTTCCCAAGTGGAGTAGGTGCGTTGCATACTGAATTCACAGTGTGACAAGTGCGATGGTCAGGGAAGGTTAACTTTACCTTCAGCCTTTGGTTTTTCCTCACTGTTTTTAGTCCTATTCAGGAGTTTTGCTATCTGTGGTCAGTGTATCTATGTGAAAACACCCTTCTCTTACATCATTCCACCTCCACAATGCAAAGAACTGTAAGTGTTTTTATGTATTGTGAGCCATTTTCAGTTCTCTTTTGCAAAAAGGTAGCATAGTCGAACTGTCGTTTCTTGATCTAAAAGTGTCGTAGCTGTGATTTTTAGTAATAGAGGACAATCTCATTGTTTATGATAGTCGATTATACAGTTACTATTGCATATGATTCGAATTAGTAGTTTTTAAAGTGTCGAAAAGCAATTTTCATTTCGAAATCGCAAAGTGTCTCTCTTACCTTCACTTCATTTTGAAAAGAAATTTGTTGAGTATTGTCGCTTTGAAAATAATTCATATTTGCACATAGCTTTCTTATTATTATTCATACATTAAGAAGGCTGAAAACAATTACATGCATGTGCATTCGGATTTTGACTGCTTGGTTTGATTTAGGACAGTGCATTTAGCATGTGCTCTGTGCTCTTTGCTGAAAGATTCTTAACTTTCTTTCCTCAGTAGCTAGAATTTTCATTGCCTAAAGAAGATTAAACATTTGTTTATCATCTTAGACTGCATTTTAGGAATTGTATACACATCATGCGGTGAACCTGAAAGGCAAATTTTTAACCAAGATCAAATTAAAATAAATTTAATGAATCTAACAACGCTTTGGAACCTAACGCACAACACCTAGAGGTCTAGGCTAGATACGTATTCCGACATCGTAAAACCTGGTAGCTATTGTTTTCATTGTTGGTTGGGTGATTCCTCCACTCTGAGTTGGCAAGTGCTAGTATGGACTTGTGCTCCCACGTACCGTCGAGTATATTTTGGGAGACCACAATAGGCTACATCCTTTATCCTTAGGAAGCCGTGTCTGTCACCCTATTTATCGCAATGCATTAAACACAAAATTCGGGAAGATTGACTGCCGTACCATAAAAAGCATTTTGCAGTTTTGCGATTGGTTTGGTAATCCCCTCTACCTAGATCTCCCGAGTAGTCTATTTTGCTCCTTTTCAGACTCCTTATAAGAAAAGGTCCTCTGAGCACTTGTCACTTCAGGCTCAATAAAATTCGAAGGCGACTAGAGTCATCTTTTGTTTTTTCTCGACTCTTTAAAATTGAAAAAACAAGTTGTGTCAAAGCGTCTAAAATTTATTTTAATCGGAATAACATCACTGTTCCCTCTTTGGTCTTAGAAATTAGTCTCACTTCATCGCAAGTTCATGTAGAATCGCTAGGAAATCTTTTAGATAGACTAAATATGTCTGAACAACCGTCAACATCTAGGACTGTGTCATCTGATGCAGCAGCCTCGGAACCTCCTGCTGCTACTCCAACAATGTTTGCTAGTGTACCATCTGTCCCGGCAGGTTATCAACTACAAGCCGAATTCCAACCAGGGACTATTTCGATGACATGGTCAGTTCCTATTTCTTCATCCGGATTCTCATCTTGTATTTCTAATGTTGAAACTCAACAAATTGATCCAATGTGTCTTCAAAGGCCAATCTACCCTTTAAGTACTAGATTTCCACCATATGGCGGGCAGTATGCCTTTTCATTATTCCCTCCTAGAGAACAACCATATGGGAGTTTACAACAAAGTTCAGGTCAAACTGGAATTACATCTAGCGGTTGGGTACCAATACTACCTCAACGACCAAAGGTTGTATATTCAATGCAACCAGTCCACCCTGTGTCAAATATTCCCACTATACCTGTTATGGTGACTGCATTGCAAGTACAAGCGCTACCTGTTGTATGTCAACCCCAAGTTTCTCAGGTTGCAATACAATAGCCTCTTGTCTCAGCGATTCAATCACAACCTCAGGTTAGTTCCTCCTTATTAGTAGTGACTCAGGCTCAAACAGGTACTATGACTTCTCATCTTGGTCAATCATCCAGTATTGGACAATAACAAATGGTCCAACAACCATGGCTAGTTCAATATCAACAACCGCAATTCCAGCAATCATATCAGGGACCTGAGCAACAAGTCTTTGTAAGTAATGGAAACCGCATTTCCAAAGCGGTTATCAACAACCATACTATAATGGTTATTCCCATCAACCTTATCAAAGTTACCAACATCAAATCCATTATGCTGGTATGCAAAGACCCATTTCTCAGGTGATTCCATCTTATCCTGGGTATGCTTCGACTAACCTGAATCAACAGTTGCCCTTTGTAGCAACTCTAGAATTACCAGATCTAAACTGTTTGATGAATGATCCAATTACTTATGCCCCTTGGTGGCCGACGATTCTTCATAAACTTCTGTCAGATATTCCTAAATTTAATGGAAATCCAGGTGAAGACCCATCGAATCATGTGATGACCTTTCATCTGTGGTGTTCATCAAACACTCTCAACGATGATTCGATCAGGCATCGCCTTTTTCGGCGATCGTTAACTGGTCCGGCAACAAAATGGTATATCAAATTGCCTAGAGCTCTATTTGATAACTTCAGTACCCTAGCCACAACCTTTTTAACCCATTTTCAGTTACCCATAAGGTACGAAATGGGAACAGAGCTTCTTACCAATTTCAAACAAATGACATCCACTCACATATTCGATCATATTCATGAGTGGCGACGTTGTCGTAGAATGGTTAAAACATATGTTCCTAATCAGTTGTTGGCTAAATGGTTTATTAAGTCATTGTTACCTTGTATTACAAAAGATGTGGCAAAGGGAGTTGTCATCACTAAAGAGCAAGTTATTGCTCATGCACAATATCTAGACTTGATCTATACTCAGTCTGGCATGCCCTACGATAAAATCCTTGATGTTCCTAGACTAGATTTCTCCGTTCCTCCCCCTCCTAAATCAAACAAAGACTCTCATGCTGGCAATGGCATGATAGGTACGACTAGCACGAAAACCATAAAGGTTACATCAATGAAAGCCCGTATTGTTTCTAGTCAAAATGCAAATGACAAACTTCTTGCCTCAGAGGTTAATGCCGTGTCAACTGACAAAGGCAAAGAACCAAAGCAACCAGGAGGCAAGAAGAAAAAGAAAGGGAAAAAGAAGAAACAAGAGGAGTCATCTCCTAAAAAATCTTCTGCAAACCCTTCTGGGCAAAGGAAACCTCCTTCAAGGTGTCAGATATGCGATGAGGATCATCAGACAAGAGATTGTCTATATAAAGCTGAGCTTAGAAAATTCTTCAAGAATTCAAAAACCTCAACAGTATTTGACTGATCCATTTCTGAACTTAGGAACAAATCTGGTTGCTAGCGACAATGCTTCCCCATCCCGAGTGCTTATGTTGTCCATTTCGAAACAACAAAATGATGCTTATATATCCACAAGGAATAAAGATTATGGAAATCCATAAATGTCGAACAACAAGGCTACAGATCAACCTAGTAGTTCGACAATGACTTCTACCGAAGTTGTGCCACCCATCATTCCTGACCTAACAATAAAACCGCTAAAGCGAGTAGTACACAAATCAACATTTAATCCTCGTGCTAGAGTAGCACATCATTATAATATAGTGGAGGATATGGCCCAATCACCGTCCGCTATGTCGACACTTGAGGTACTGCAAAATTGCCCCTCCCAAAAGCAGGCTTTATTATCAGCGATAGGTGGGATTGACCCAGTGGATTCCAATCTTGTGGCCTTTGATCACAAAGGATATGACCCTTAGTTACCAACTCAACTAGCTTTCCTCATTCAAGTGAAAGCCCTCAACAAAATTGTTCATCAAACAATTATTGATGAGGGGGCATATACATGTATTTTTCCAATGAGTTGCTTGAAAAATTTAGGCTCACCACCCTTGTCGTGATCGTGAACGACGTTAAAAGCATTTGATGGGCGAACATACACTCCATATGGGATTTTAAGTAACTTGCAAGTTGAACTAGGGGGAAAAACATTAGAAATTGATGTTGAAGTTATCGATGGAAACCTCGATTACAACATCCTACTGGGAAGGCCCTGGATATATGCTATGGTTGCCGTTGTGTTGACATAATTCAGAAAGATTGCATTTCCGTTCCAAGGAGGAATCACAATCGTCGACCAACAAACATTTCTCCCAAACAATTCACAAGTTACGGGAAGCATTCTGATGATCCACGGAAGCTCTCAGTCACTTCAAAATATCAGAGTAGGCCTCCTAAAAGACCCTTCCTTAATGGGGACTTTTGCCCTTCCACCTTCGAGTAAGCTGGCAGAAGTGGCCACAGTGGAAACATGTCCCATGAGATCTTCTACATCAACAAAAATGAAGAAGAACTTAGAACATTTTGATAGGGTGGATCATCGCGAGGCATTGCCTCGAAGCCCTACAATAGCTACATCATCTGATGATCAATTTAGTGGTGTTGTACATTATGTACTAGGGGCATTGGAACTAGATTTTTCCTTCATAACCCCTTATGAGTTGTGATCAAAGGTCACCATGACGATAGTTCTTTCACTGTGTCAAACTCATTAAAAAATGAAACAGCTCCCTTTCCAAATCGAGTCTTTCAAAGATCTCAAAGGTAAACCTTCATTCCAACCACCGAGTTGAATGCAATGAAGCTTGGGGAGCATGCACCTCGATTTGTGTTATTATGTTGGGGGCATGCAAACTTATCACGAGCAGTGTTACCGCAGGGTTCAAGCTCGTTAAAAAATAAACCCACCATGAGCAGTTTTAACGCGGAATTCAAGCTCGTTAAAAAATAAACATAAGCAATGAGAAAATGTTTCCCCCAGAGTTTAAGCTCATTAAAAAATGAACCAATTTCCCGGTAAATAACCATTGTGAATGCATTATCATCAGCTTTTGAGCCTTGGTCGTGTTCTCATCATCACCTCCACTCTGTTTTTAGCCTATCATTCACCTCCATTTGATTGTTGACCCTTTTGAGGAACATATGCGAAGAGTGATTCTATTAGCCATCCTTATGACACTGCCGCG
This sequence comes from Pinus taeda, assembly GCA_000404065.3. Classification (NCBI taxonomy): domain Eukaryota; kingdom Viridiplantae; phylum Streptophyta; class Pinopsida; order Pinales; family Pinaceae; genus Pinus; species Pinus taeda. The sequence continues at coordinate 91,187 of APFE031009403.1, read as the reverse complement.
ATTGGAAAATTCCAAACCTTACCTGGAATCAGTTGCTACTCGAAATCATCACTTGTTCCTCGAAAACGAGAGTCCTTTAAGCTCTTTTCAACTGACTCGTAAAATATGAAAATATTTCCAAGCGATTAGCCTCTCCAGCTCGCTAAAGTCATCGGAAGTACTATTCCTCCTCTAGATTTTAATCTTTTTGGACCTGAGGGATTATTACACAAAAATATCGAGCGCTTGTCTTGTTCAGCTCGTTAAAACAATCGAAAATTCATCCCTTTCATATTATTGTACGCTTTTTCGGACTTAAGGGATTATATGACAAAAAAGAACCTTTGGAGTCTCTTTTCCATCCCTTTCAGACTCTCTAAAATTGAAAAGGACCGAGTTATCTTTGTCGTTAAACTCGTTAAAACCGAATAGGGACAAACTCGTCCAAGTGGACCAGAACGAGTTTCACTGTCGCTAGGATCACTAAAATATAGCGACAGGTTCGCCCGAAGGGTGGATTATAGAACAAGCATATGTTATCCTCCTCAATCTTGACAAAAAATAAAGAGGTACTGGTCAGCAATGACTGGGGAAAATTGGGAAGAAAACTTGAATAAACTTTATTGGTAGCAAGTCGCTCTTGAACATGACACTTTCCTTCCGCATCCAAGCCGGGTTGGGTTGTTTTGTTCACTGATCATCACCATTGGTCCATCACACCATCCATCTTTGGGGTTAACGCTAACAATCCATCGTCAGTGTCATTGATATGTTCAAGAGAAGTCATTCAGACAATTCGCCTGTGTCTCACCCATTGTAATACATTCATGCTCCATTCTTTCATGACCGCCACCCTGAACCTTGTATCGTCATATCACTTTCACCTCCAAAATCATTTGCTTCGTTCCATGTCGTAGATGTGGGATTCATTAAGGCCCTCCTAAATAGGTCACTTCTTGTAGACATCAGATCATTATCCAAGAAGTTGACCTAGGAACAACCCTTTCAGTACTTGGAAGCTTGTATGCCTCAATGGCAAGCTTCTCACTTTCGATGACATGTTTACATTAATGGCCTTCGACAGAGAGATTTTGCGTGGTGTATGATGCCAAGTCATTTTTCACACCACTCAAATTGTACTATAGTACCTTCAGGCTCACTGTCATTATTGGTGATTCCTCTCGTGCCTGTTAACATCTTACATCATTGGCTGGTAATTAGGCGATGTCTTTCCATGTTCGACTCCAGAACATTTTTCACATGGATCGACATGTACTCCGAGTGAAGTTTGAACAAGTTTTGAAGACCTCGGATCTAGTTTTATCCATCTAGGCTATGATATATTCAGGAATATAAATACATCAAATGTACATCATTGCCGAATAGATGATCATCCAAATTAAAGGATGATGAGTCCGAATCATCAGTCTGCCACACAAACGATTGTCTGTCCTATGTACATGAAAATGAATTTATAAAGCTGAACATGGGAATGCCTGCCTCAGCTAGACCATAAAAAATGTTTTCAAGATAATTTATTGTATTGTATCTTATTACAGGTCACCTCCCAGCTCGAAAAAACTTCAGATCCTCATGGTAAAGCATTTCACCCGACATCAAAAGATTAACGACCTCATGCTTTAGGGGGCAAGTGTTATAGACATTTTTGGGCACTTCAACCCCAATCATAAACGTCCATAAATTGAGGGCTCCTAAGTCCCTAAAAGTGTTGCTTCACTACCTAAAGGAACAAGGTCAGATGATTACATCATCTCCCAGAAGTTCTCCACTGAAAACTGCTAAAAAATGGTCAAAACTGGACCATACTGAATTCCTAGTGCAGAGGGTACGATGAATCGCACCTAATACACATGGGAGGTGCGATGCATACTGAAAATTCCTTCTACAGGGTGCGATGGACAAGAATAGATAAGTGGCGGAGAGAGTTTGCTAAGTGGATGATCAAGGAATCTTCTAGAAACTTCTCATATGACACTTGCCTCTCAGAATTCGCTCAAGGATGAGTAAGAGATCAATGAAATATCCAAGTGGAACCAAGAACTATCAGAGGGAGGACACTAATCAAAAACCCGGAGCTGACTCACACCTTTGCAAAAATTGATATGTGGATCTCTCATCCCAGAGATCCAGAGGTTGGAGGCTGGAATCTTGTATCTTGTAGAGAAGTGTTGTTTCTTTTTTGGTGTATATTCATAGTGTTGGGTGATCTAAGCTTTACTTGAGGTGAAGAAGGACTTTCTTGCTGGAGGATGATGTTGGGTCAGAACATATGGTTGTAGTCCTCTTGCTACTTTTCATCTTAATAAAGCTATTCAAGTTTTTCTCCATATTCTTGTATGTTTACTTATATATGCATTTGTATGGTTAACACACATCTGGTCCTGTGTTATTTATGAATATAGATCTTTGTTATCCGATACTAGTATGTTGTTGTGATTCCACAGGTAATCTTTTAAGTTGGGCAGACGAAGAAGAAGCGGTGAAGCTCTATCAGGAAGCAGAGGAATCAAACAAGGAAATCAAGCGCAAGACTAAGGTTGGTCTCCTTGGTTCCACTCTTATCTATTTTCATAAAGGAAAATGAAAGTAGACTTTACTTGTTTGTTTCTAAGATAACTACCAGTCTTAGTGGGAATAGCAGCATCCAAGTGGACACTATTCCCGGTAACACTGACCTGGAAAGAAAATTTTTAGGCCGCTTGGAAGTGAAAAAGAATCCTCTTCAAATTCTGGCTGAATATGAGAAAATGAAATGAAACGCTGTTGAGTCGGTTCAAGACTACTGCATTAGATTCAATTCTATTTATAATGAAATTCGCAATCATCTAAGGCCACCTGTGGGGCTAGCCATGGTGAAGTTTCCGGATGGTTTTGATGCTGGCATGGCTTATCAATTAAGAGAGAGAGAGAGCCGGCCACAATGGAAGACATGTAGAAGATCGCGGTCAGCATTGAAGCAAATCTGCTGACCAAGAGGGCTAGACCAAAGGTAGAAAAGAAGGTCATCGTAAAAGAAGAATCTTCCTTGGTAGACCAATTACTCCGGAAGGTAGAGCGGATGCTTCAAAGGGTGAAACTTGACAAACCTGAGCCACAAGTTAGAAATCCTAACTTCCGTGGCTAGCAACAGCCACAATATAGAATAAGGCAGAGATATCAGCGAGCCCAAGATCAGACAACACAGCAGCCATTACAGCCACCTTTGCAGCAAAATTTTGTGTACGAACCGGAGTCAGATGAGGACGAGAATATAATAGGTGAAGAAAACCACTTCTTTACTCCTGGTGATTTTCCTTTTTATATTACTGAGGATGAGGAGTACGTAGAAAGTTTGGCTGCACACAAAGATGCATATTTTATTCTAGCCAATGACACTGTTTTGGATGAAGAATCATATGAGTACCAAAGAGGCTATATGAATGCTCTGTCCACCCAGCAGCAATGATATTCACTTAGAAACAGAGACGTGCCGGTTAAACCAATTCAGAAGAGGAAGGATGTTGCGGCATCAAAGAATGATTCATCAGTTGCAAAAATGGAAGGAAAGGAGTCGGTTGATCTTGATAGCAGCAAATCACCATAAAAAGAAAAATCAAATTAGCCAATTGCATCGAAAGAAAAGAAAAGGAAAGAAATCCCAGTCAAAGAGGTAGAAAAAATTCCGCTTTTAATTTAGAGAATGAAATTTCTAAATTGAGCGTATCCAGTCCCTTGACTGAAATAATAAGGAACAATAGTTATAGAGGGCAAGTGTCTAAAATTTTGAATTTTGACCCAATGTCTGATATGGTGAATGTCGAAGATGATCAACCCGAAATTATTTTTGGGCCAGCATTGAATGGTGAGGCTCCAGACAATGATGTGCCACCTTTTTATATTAGTTTAAGATTGCATGATTTTGTGTTACATAATGCCATGTTTGATTCCGGAGCTTCTCACAATCTCATGCCCAAGGCTATCATGGATAAGCTGGGTTTGGACATCACCCGCAAATACCATGATCTCTATTCATTTGATTCCATCAGAGTAAGATGTATCAGGCTCATCAAAGACTTGGTTGTGAGTCTAGATCAAATCCCAATGAAGAATGTTTTGATGGATATTGTTGAAGCAGATATTCCTCCCAGGTTTGGCATGCTTGTTTCCAGGTCTTGGGCAGCAAAATTAAAAGGGACACTACAATTAGATTTCTCCTATGCAACGATTCTGGTGTTTAGCCAAATGAGGAAACTGTATTGGGAACAAAAAATGAAATACATGATTACAAGCAAGGAGAAACCAATAAATCATCCGATTAATTATGTACATACAAATTTAGAGTCTTTCGTTTTGTATTCTGATATTTTCAATGATATCGATAGTCAGTTAGTAGAAGCAGAAAATATTCCGGAAATAGCATAAAATTTCAGAGGAGTTTTACACCGTGGAGCGATCAGCTGAAGTAATGGACAACAAGCAGACAAAGCACAACAAATAGATTTTTAGCACTTGCAAGAAGAGGAAGAAGGTTTGTGGATGATGGATTTCAATGGAGCAGTGGCAAATTATGGCGCTGGAATTGGTATTTGGGTACGCAGTCCTTTCTCCGCCCTGAACAAAGTGCCTAGTATTGTGTGGGTATGCTCTTACAAATTAGCTTTTGATTGTTCAAACAATGAAGCTGAGTATGAAGCTCTGATTGCTGGCCTAAAAATTCTAAGAAAGCTTAATGCTAAGAGGATTGCAATATATGGCAACTCTGAATTGGTGATTAAGCAGGTCAGAGGCGAATATCAAGCAAAGCATCCTCGGGTGCGGGCTTACTGAAATGCAGTTCTAGACATCCTCAAATTATTTTCAGAATATACCTTGACATGTGTGCCTCATGTGCAAAATAGCATTGTTGATGCTCTTGCTAAGGCAGCAAGTAGTTTGAAGATCCCAATGAACTCCAGTAATAAATTCAAAATCCATGTCAAGCATTGTCTGACTGTCTAGGACAATCAAAGATATTGGCAAGTTTTCCAAGATGATGAGGAGATTGATGATTTTCTGCAAAACAAAGGTAAGTTCAAGGAAACCTCAATTGATGTAGAAAATGATGATGGTAAAGATAATGTGCAGATCAATCAAATGGACATGTTGCAGCTAAAGAATAACATTATTCCTAAAGGCTTGAAACCTTTAGAAGAACTCTTTGATCAAGATGATGTAGCCTGCAAACCAACATTGTAGCCAACAGAGAAGGGTGTGGAAGAGGTCAATGTCGGAACAACTGCTAATCCTAAAACGGTAAAACTGTCTAAAGCATTGCCACAAAGGATAAAAGCCAAATATATCAGTTTGTTGTCTTCATTTCCCAATGTGTTTTCTTGGGACTATTCTAACTTGAAGACATATGATACCAATATAATTCAGCACACTATAACCATTAATCCCAATCAGAAACCTTCCAGACAGAAGTGGAGAAGGCTAAATCCAAAACTCTTGCCATCAATTGAAAAGGAGATAAACAGGTTGTACAAATTAGGAATCATTGTTCCCATCAGATTCTCAAATTGGATCTCTAATTTGGTGCCCATATGAAAGAAGACATGTGAGATTCACTTGTGCATTTATTTTAGAAGTCTCAATAAAGTTTCGTTGAATGATAACTATCCACTTCCTAAAATGGATCATATACTTCAGCGAGTAGAGGGAGCATCTCATATGTCACTACTCGATAGTTATTCTGGATATAACCAAGTTTTTTTCCATGAAGATTACTGAGACAAGAGAGCATTCACCACTCCATGGGGAACTTTTCATTACGCTAAAATGCCTTTTGGTTTGAGGAACGTGGGTGCCACATTTCAGCATGCAATGGACTTGGCTTTCGCAAATGAGAAGGATGTATTTTTGGTTGTGTACCTGGATGATCTGACGGTGTTTTCGAAATCTGATGAAGAACACATGTACCATCTGAAAACTGTCTTTCAAAAGTGTAGAAAATATGGCCTCTCGCTGAATCCAAAAAAGAGCTTGTTCGCAATGGAGGAAGGAAAACTACTCAGGCACATTATCTCAAATGATGGCATTCATATTGACCCAACACATGTACAAGCGATCCAGCAAATCAATCTGCCCCGGAATAAGAAAGAGATTCAATCTTTCAATGGTAAAATGAATTTTCTATGCCGCTTTGTCCCTAATCTTGTTGAACACCTAAGAGAGATTACAAACATGCTTAAGAAGGAAAGCCAAGTGAAATGGATGGAAGAGGCTGTAAAATATTTCAATTTAGTCAAATTGGCTCTTTCTTCAGCTACAGTCCTAATCAGCCCAGACTACACTCAGGATTTTATATTGTTTTCATTCGCTTCAGAGCATACTATGGTAGCTGTGTTGTTGTAGAAAAGAGATGATCATGAAAGACCAATTGCTTTCTTCAGCCAAGCCATAAGAAATTTAGCCTTAAAATACAACATCATTGAGAAGCAAGCCCTTGCACTCGTGAAAGCATTGAAAGATTTTTGGGTATATATTATGGATTCTCATATTTTGGCTTATGTTCCTAACGCTGTTGTCAAAGATGTTTTAGTGCAGATAGATTGGAAAGGAAGACGAGGCAAGTGGATTGCAGCTTTGTTGGAGTATGATGTGGAAATAAAGCCTACAAAGCTTGTTAAAGGACAGGGATTGGCAAAGTTAATGGCCAAATCAAACTTGCACACCTTAGACATAAATCTGATCGTCGCTATATCTAGTGAGAATGAGGAAGGTTCGTCAATTCAGGTATCTGAAATGTTTGCTCTTTCTCCGTGGTATTCAAATATCATATGGGCTCGACATGACTAGAAACAAAGCTATAACTCTCAAATTGAAGACTGCCAAATTTTTCATTCTAAGTCTTGCACTTTATTGGAAAGATCTCGATGGCGTTCTGTTGAATTGTTTGGTGGAAAAAGAAGCAAAGCAGGTCATGGAGGATTTCCACGAAAGGACACTGTGGTGGTCACCTTTCTTGGAAAAAAAAAACAAATAAAGTCCTAAGAGAAGGATACTATTGGCCGACATTGTTTACTGACGTATATAAGGTGGTCAAGAGCTGTCATAAATGTTAGATTTTTGGAGGAAGGCACAATTACAACCTTTGCCACTTAAGCCCATTGAGGTGAGTACCCCTTTTCAGCAATGGGGTTTGGATTTCATTTGTGAAATTCATCTCGCTTCTTCCAGTTAGCATAGATGGATCCTCACAGCGATAGATTATTTCACGAAATGGATTGAAGCAATTCCCACCAGACAAGCTACTTATGCGGTAATTATTTCATTCCTTGAAAATAACATCTTGTCTCGCTTTGGTTGCCCGAGTAAGTTAATCACTAATAACGCAACGGATTTCAAATCCAAAAGGATGGTAGAGTTTTGTCATAAATATCACATCATTTTGCGTCACTCAATTTCCTATCATCTGCAAGGAAATGGACTGGAAAAGTCCTCTAATAAATCAGTGGTCAACATCATTAAGAAGTTACTGGAAATAAACAAGAAGAGTTGGCATAAGAGGTTGGTCAATGCACTTTGGGTAGATCAGGTGAGTCAGAAGAAATCCATTGGTATGTCCCCTTTTGAGCTTGTTTATGGAGTTGATACAGTGTTTCCTACCTCTCTCACAGCCTCGGTAGTCAAACTTCTTCAGGAGGCCAGTAGTGAAGATGATCCTATGCAGAGAAGATTGAATCAAATGGTCCATTTGTAGCAGACCAGAGAAGAAGTTTTCCAAAACACATCAAAGTTGCAGAAGAAGATTAAGAAAATTTATGACAGAAAAGGAAAGGTGGAAAAACTTTAGTTAGATGATGTGGTGCTGAAGTGGGATGCAAGGAATGAGGAAAAGGGTATTCACAGTAAGTTCGAGAATCTCTGGAAAGGTCCCTTCAAGATTGCAGCATATCGGGGTCAGAATGCCTTTCTTCAGAAGGAAATAAACGAGGAAGATTGTCCAAGAGGGCCGATCAATGGTCGGATGCTCAAGCGGTACCATTTCTGAGTTGTTGACGCTGCTTCCATTGTCATTGTAAATACCATTTTATTTCAGTTTGGTTACAGTTTGTCAAGTCAGCCTTCAAGTCATTTCAAGATCAAATTTGAGTCAGTTTTTCGGTCATTTTGGTTTCATAAATGAGTCAGAGCCTTATATTGTTTTTCGAAATAACGACTCCATAGCCCAATGGATGAATGGCACTATCTAGCTCTTCCAAATATCTGTTGTTCTTGGCATCTCCAAGGAGCTACCATCCCCCATTGGAGCCAATTTTAAAGTCGGTCTTGTTAGTCCTCCATCAGAGATCAAAACTCTTTCTGCATTTCATTTTTAGGTGTCTCGCTCCATCCACTCAGCTGAATTTCGCTAGGGGCATGCCATAATCTGACGGAAGGGTCTTGTTAGTCATTAACCCTTACCCCTCATGTCTGGCACCTACTGGCTTAGGTCTTTTCATCAATGTTTATTAAAGTCCATGACAGTCAATGTTTGATCTTTTAATGGACAAGAGTCATTTTAGTCATTAGGTCTAGGGATTAGTCAATTTGGTCTTCAACAATATCCAATAAAGCCATGTGGGCCAGAGGGAGGCCCTTACAAAGTTGTGATTTAAATATTTTCATCGTCATGTTGACAGATTACGATTGTTCTTCAAAACTCTGTTTTTGAAGAAAAGTCAACAGTTTGTCATTTGTAATCATTTTCAAAAGTTTTCAGTTGATATCTTTAGGCGCAGTCATGGTTTCCTTTGCCAAATGCCATGTCAGCTACCGGTGCAAAAAAGTGCCAGAAATTTCATCATTTTAGTCAAAAATCTAAAAAGGAAAAGTGAAATACAGAGTTGCATTAAATCATGAAAAAAGTGCCAAAACAAAACATTGCCAAAGTGGGTTTTGAATAAACAAAAATCAAAACCATGACTCCAATGTCTTTATATAGCGTTTTCATAACAATCAATGCCATTTTGCACACCAAGGTCAAAGAGAAGCATTTCAAAGTGATTGTGAGAGCTAGCGCATGTTTTGGCTGAAGTTGGAGGTGTCTTGACAGGCGTGACACAAAGGCGGAGTGGTGCAGCGCATTGAGGGAGCGTGGCGCACTGGGCGTGACCACACAATGTTAAACAACACGGGCGCGGTGCACTCAAATGACGCAGCGCACTTGGTATGTTGCGCGACACATACACATAAAGGCCCGATTTTGCTCCAAATTGCAACAAATTGCCCTTTAACCCCTTGAACTTGCCAGGTAGTGTCAACATCTTGGTTTCTCATCCATTTTTGTGTTAGTATGATGATGGTTTATGGCCGCTTATGGTTGCAATAAAAAATCTTAAACCCTAACACTTAAAGTCATCAAAACCATTGCTGTTAGGGTTGCGAATTCATTGTGTTGATGCCAAGGTTCCTCCTCCATTTCATCTTTCCCTTCTTTCCATCGTTCCCTTCCCCCTATTCCATTTTTCCCCTTTTTCCCTACCCTAAAATGTTACTAAACTCCTTTTCCCTATCCCCTCCACTCATTTGCCAAATGTAAAACCCCAAAATCCTATCTTATATAAATTCCCAAACCCTCCTACATGTCCCTAAACAAAATTTCTCCCCATAATCCCTAATCCCTTCATATTATTCCCCTTCCTAACAGTCCCTTGTTGCATTGTTCCCCTTGTTGGCAGAATTCAATTATATTTCATTACAACATAGAGTTTCATACATCATTAAAGGGAAGTCGAAGCACAGTCCATATACAACAACATCTTTTCTTCAACGAATTTGGTACAACAATCATGGCATCTAAGCATTCATTGGATTATGAAATGGAAAACCAAAGTGACTCATCCTTGAAAGAACAGGCTCCCTGGAGACCTCATAAAAATGGAAAACATGTTAGGGAAGAACCAACCACCCTCACAGAATTGCAGGCCTGCCCTCTTGCTATGTCATGTTTCCAGCATCTGTCATGCTTTGAATTTTGTCAAAAGGTGGCTAGTGTTCAATTTCATCATGAGTTAGCTCATTTTTTTGTGCTTCACTTACATGGAGATCACGCTATCTTAGCCAGTGTCACCTTTACACTTACACCTGAATCTGTCTCATTAGCAACCAGCATGCCGAACGTTGGAGAAACATGGCACAAGAAACAGAAGATTGATCGGCAACATTATGAGCCATACATTAAAGTCGGTTTCTTGAGGCAGCTCAAAAGAATCTTTCCATTCCGATATCTGAAAGATGAATATGCTCCACTAATGAAGTTAATCATGAAATATTTCAGCTGTGAGGGGAGGTTCTCTCATTTATATGCTTATCACATCAGGTTGCTCATGCATTTTACCAAGGTACGGATGATGAACATCCCATATTTCATTTGCAGAAACATAGAGAGGATGAACACCTTTATGTAGCAAAACAACCCTTAGCAGCAACTTAACAATGTTTATCATTTTGCTCTTATTAAGACTTTGGTGGTTCATCAGCATGGATTGCAGGGCATTACTTGGGATGATTTCATCTCCCGTGACCTCTTCAGCACTTCACAGGGATTATGAGAGGTTAAACATGAGATAGGTGGTCCTTCTCATCAATATGAGTGCCATGAGACCACTAGTTTTATGGTATTCATCACATATCAGAGGGGCGTTAGACATTTGTTTGCAGTAGCAAAGCGAGCATTACGGGCACCACATTTAGAGATTCCACTTGGATTAGAAAGTAGACTAGCAGGGCTTTCCAACAAGTACACTTGGGCTCAATTTGGACTTCATAAAGTACCTCAAAATGACCTCCAAAGTGGCACGACGCATACATCTTTTGGCGCGGTGCATAGAGACCCAAAGTCCAAAATCACTTCTGCTTCGCGAGAATTCGATTTGCGATTTTCTCCAAGTGGGCCCGTTCATTTATAATACATTTTTCCTAGCGCCTAAGGAAAAATTTAGAAAGAATTTTCATTAAAGGCTGGCTTCTATCCAAGTGACAAAAGGAAGGTGAGCAGTCACCCTAAATATCTACGCTACAGTTTTGTTATTCTTGTAACGCTGCACCTGTCACTAATGGTTGGCTTTTCATTTCCAGTTTGTAATAATTTAAAAAAAAAACTCCCCAACTTTGGGTCGATCCATTTCCTGATGGCAAGGTCTATTTGTTGTATGAAAAACCATTTGCAAAGCATTGGTTGGAATTTCTGGGAAATGGTGCGAGAGAAACTCAATTACTCGTTGTACATTTTGACAGAGAAGTAATGAAAGGTTGCGGCTCTGGTACATGAGATTCCTGTGGTGTGAGTTTAGCAAATGTATTTTATTTCTGTTTCATATGTATTTCGTTATGTTTCACAGTTCATTCATATTCATTTCCAGTGAAAGTTTCTAAGAAAGAAAAGGTAGATTTCATGTTTATTGCTCTGCCTCTAGGAAAGATTTCATGTTCTGTGTTTTTCTTTTGCTGAAAAGGATTCATGTATTTATGCCCTTTTCACCCTCCTAAACAAACTTTCCATTTCGCATTATTTTGAATCTAATTTCTACACTTTCTGTCTGTCTTGCCTCACGAAGTAATCTGTGCCTTTGTGTTAAATTCTCTGCTCATGCTGTTCTTTGGTCCCTTACATCCCAGAAAACTCAGTAATTTATCAAAATACTTCTTTCATATTTATTTACCTAGCATAAAATCAATATTCATTGTAAGTCATCTCAGACCATATTGTTTATTTATTCATTGAGTGTGACACAGAGAGGGCCCTCTTCTGTTCTGGTAGGGCTAGCTACCAGACTGAGTGTGGTTTGTGGTTACCCTGAATTTTGCCTTCTTTCAGCCTAAGGCAGCTTTAGGCACGAACATAGTGGCGACTTCATTGGGGAACAAAATTTTTGTTGGTTAGTCTTCTTCGTTGCGTAAATGGCAGGCTTAAACTACAAACACCCCTTACTTCTGAATACTTCTAATAATTCTTGTCTTGACGATGAACCACACTAGTTGGTTCGAAACATGTCGACAAATGATTAATTATGTGATTTTGCTGAAAATTCTCTAAACTAATGTTATGGATCACAAAAGTCTAAATTCATTAATAATTCTAAGCTTCTGGATGATAAGTTTAGGATTTGATAGGTTGAGTAAGTTGTTCATGTCCTTTTGATTTTTTTTTTTAAATAGCACGCTGGCTTCTAGAAGATATACCAAAGCTAATCCAGATCCAGATCCTCCTCACATCTATGAAAATCCCAATTTGATTCCAAGACTTCTTCGTCAAGAGAGCTCTATATCTCCCGTGTTCAAATCCCATTCATGTCCCGACATTTTTTAGTATCTTGGAGAGATAGATTTTGATGAGAAGATTGAAATATCATTGTTCGAGATCAAATCTGAAAGGGCGGTTGACTCTACTGTCCCCAATCCACCGTTCTTGTAGACTTAGAAACTGAAAGGGTTAACTGGTCAATTGATAATTATATTGTGACACTGCTTCAAAATCCAATTGCTAATCCCTTAAAAACTGCACACACTTCTCCAACACCTCCAAGACCAAACCTACCAAGAGTGATGGCTGCTCGTTTTTCACCTCTTGCACTGCCTCAAGTTTTAGATGATATGCCCGCAGATTATTAAAGCAAAATCCCGTTGTTTGATGGCGCTCCTAACAGCATTACTGCTCAGCAACATGTGGACAGAATGGAAAATTTTTTTGACCTTCACGAGATCGATGTAGAGAATGTGACAATGAGACTCTTTGTACAGAGATTTGTAGGTGAAGTGGGGAAATGGTTCAAAGTTTTTCCGGCTGCACGTATTGCTACCTTGGATAACTATTATAGACATTTTTGGGCACTTCAACCCCAATCATAAATGTCCATAAACTGTTGTGCCATACAACAACCCCCCATTTCATATCATTAAATTTCCAAAATTATAATGTGAAATGGGTCCCTTTCGATTTTTTGTTTTAAATTGGTATCAATTTAAAGTTCTATTTCAAAAAAGGTTCGAATAAAAGAAAACATTATTAAAAGGCATTTTTAATAAAACCAATCGATAAACCCCAACATAAAACAATTTATATTTATCATTGCGATAAAGCGATCGCAAGATCGCATATCGCAATGAAAAAGAAAGCTCAACTTAAGGGACATCTTGGTTTTCACCGATGCGAAATTGCAATTGGATATCGGCAAAGCATAAAGTAACATGAGTAACGACCCTTTCTTTGATGCGATGCGAAATTGGCAATCGGCAATCGGCGATAACACTTATAGTGCAAATAAGCTCCCCCTCACCCGATGCGATGCGATATTGCTATCGGCGATCAGCGACTTACCATGCCCTCATCCTAAGTGGCCCTACCATGCCCGATTGCGTAAAGGGTAAAAAAGCGCAGTTTTCAAAGTAACAGTCATAAAGGCAGTTTAATATGATTTATTCGTAATTAAGGCCATATCCTTTGGAAAGCCGCTCATCCGCATTCAAACTGCCAAATCACCCAAAGCATGCTTCAAATAAATCATTCGGCCATTAATCGAAGCAACTGGAATTAATCAGATTGACAGGCCGTAACGACCATTTAATGAGAATAACAGGCTTGAGATCTATCCACGGATTTGATCCTAAGGCCGCCTTAAGTCGATTGATCGCTATGAATGCACCTAGATATATATATTTCATTCTGTTCAATTCATGTTATTGTTGCCTATGTTACGCCTATCTTTCACTCTGTGCAAAATTCTTCCATAGAAACAGAAGAAAGTGGAATGGGAAAGAAATCCAAGAAGACTACAATGCCTACTGCTCCGCCAGCCGCAGGGCAAGCTGTCGCTGATCCAAGTGGAAAGAACAAAGGGCTTATATCAGATACAACATGCTTAGGACTTACCAAGACCACTTGGCAAGGGACTTATAATTTAATTGAAGCAGAAGGGCCAAAGGTGATAGGAATAGAAATTTCATGTGATAATACCAGCAAATCTGATGCCAATTTAAAAGACTTGGCCGACTCCTTTCTACATAGAATAGCAGCTCGGGAGCAAATTCTTCCTTACACGAATGTGGTAAGGTGGGCAATCCGAGAGCTCCCAATTATCAACAGATTTTTTAACACTGTAGACGGGAGGATTTTCGGCTCTTTTCAAGCTGAAGATCTAAGGCTAATGTATCACTTACCGACAGAAGAGAAGAAATATAATGCTGCATTTCTCGAGAAATTTCAACCAGAGAACGAGACCGAGTCTGAACCAATTCGAGGCTGGAGACAGAATCCAACAAAACACAAGCATGAAACCTCGGGTAAGTACTCAGTTGACTCCCTATGTTCTCCTTACTGTTACGCTGGAATTATGATGTGTAGGCTATGGGGATTGCATGACTCTGCCAATTTTACCATAGAAATGGTTCCCCTAATGGAGGCAGCATGTAGTGGAGAAATTATGGATTGGGCGGTCATATTATCCGACAAGTTAGCCAAAGCCATCCTCGATTTCAGGTCTGACTATCATGTCACAGAGAGGGTTATTCTGCCATTTTATTACAGTGCCTATGTAATGGATGTGTTGTGTTTTAATTCTGAGTTTCCTGTCCTGGGATGGAGGTGGACGTCACAAGACCCCACACCCATTCACATATATTATCAAAAACTATGGAAGGCTAGTTATAAGCACCACCTATACCAAATCTGCAACGGTTTTATGTTGCCAATTCATTATTCCATTTTTAATAAGCTTGCCCCGAAGATTTCTAAGCAAGCAGGGGTAGATTTGACTGCAGTAGCAAGTTGGTTTGGGAAGGAGAAATTCACCTACATCAGATTTTTTGGAAGTTAGGCCAGGCCACATGTGCTACCACTTTACACCCCCGATAAGCTACTTGCAAGGGAAGTAGCTTATCAAATCAGTGCTGAAGGGGTTACTCAGACCCTGAAAAGAGCTAAAAAACATGTTTGGCCCTCTTTTCCATTACAAATTGGAATTTATACCCTGCATGACATCAAGCATGCAGAGAAGGAAGCTGGGTAAATGAATTTTCTTACCCTGGCTACTCTGCCAAGCAGGCAGTATGATCCAAGGAAGATCGCTTACAATGTGCTCGACCAGGCGAAATTGGCCAAGGTCGAGCACAAAGAAGACAAATTCAAGTATTTGTTTGCGTCAGCCGAATCGTTGTATCAAGTCAAGTCACTTGCCAGAAATGTGTATAATGATGAAGGGCTAGTTGAATTTAACAGAATTAGAGAACAGAGGTTGCAAACTCTGCCTCTAGACCTGTTAGCGACTGTTCCGACAACAACCAGGACAAGTGAGTCTGAGCAGCAAGATAATACGCCACCTCCTACTACATCAAAGTAGTAGGAGGAAATGCATAGCCAAAGGTAGGAGGTGACCCAGGAAAATGTGCAATGACAAGAAGAAACCCAAGCAAAGACCCAAGAAGAGAGTAGCTCTAAGAATAATAATGATATATTAGTTGATCCGAATTTGCTTTAGCAATGGAAGAAATTCATTACAATTATCGATAACCTAGAGTGCTCGAAAGATGATGAGCTTTCTAAAGAAGGTGATACACAGGAAGTGACATCGAAACCGGTTTCGGGCGAAACCAGCGGCCTACCCAAAACAAAAGAACCATAGATAATGCCTAAAGATCCAACAGGAGAGATCATTTTGCAAATTGAAGAGATCCCCCCTTTAGATGTATTTTATAGCCCTAAGCATAAAGCTGTTGTAAAGTGACAGAGGAAAAGGAGAAGAGCTGATCAACCTTCCCCATTCCCTGAATTAACAGTAACGGGTAATGTTGTATGGAAAGAGGAATTTGACCCCTCCGATGACTTAACCAAGCTATTGCAATTGGTTGGAGCATATTCAGCGGCAACCATTGATAAAGCATCGGAGGTAAGCAGTTTATTAAAGACCAAGGACCAAGACATCTCTTTGCTACATGTGAGACTATCAGAAGTTCAGCAGAAGGCAGAGCAGGCGGAGAAAGAATTGCTAGTTCAGCAATAGAACAATAATCAGCTGACCAAGCAATTAAAAGAGCAAAAGCAGAGAATTGATGAAGGTGCAATCCAAAGGAAAAAGGAGCTATCGGCGGCACTGGAGCAGTTAAGATATCAACTGAGGGAACAATGAAAGCAAAAGATGAGCAAATCGCTCAATTGACCACTCAAATTGAGTAAATGAAAAAGCTCCTTCAGATAGATGAATTCAAAGCAGAAGCGCTCCAGTTAAATAAGGCATTGATTAATCAGGTTAAGCTACTATGTCAACAGATTACACAAGCATAACCATTGTGCGAGTTGGTAGCATCCATAAGCGAAAAGGTAGAAAAAGCAAGGACTGATTTGGATCAGGCCGAAGAAACACTGACAAAGTTTATAGAATGGTAGGATTCCGATATAGACCATGCAACTAATCTACCGAGAATTCTGGAATCGCACAAAGAGATATTATTCACAGAATGGCAATGACAACTAATGAAGGCAGAAAGAGAAATTTCCAGATGCAAAAAAATCAGTGGAAATTTTGTTGAATTAGTAAATAATACACTTTATTTATCTAATATAATTTCCCAATGCACTCCAGGTCAATTAACAACAGCAAATATGTTGGAGCACTCATGCTATCCGGAGCTGGAGAAAAACACAAGATTGATCGTTGGAATCAACAGTTTGACATGGGATGCTTATTGGTTCTTCTTAATCAAGCCATACAGCCAAAGAGTCACCTTGAAGTGCCTAACAGATGCTGTCGGGTATATTATACCCGACATTCAGGATGCCACCTTCACCGCCCAATTCAGTTTGTGCCTCAACAAACCGCCAGAAGTAGAACCAATGCTTGCGACAAGCCAGCTTAGGTTTAAGGGCAAACAACCTGAGGCATGACTCACTTTGCCAACTGCCAGATCGCCCTTGAGAGATAGACCGCATTTACTGATACCAATTTAGTAGGATTTTGTTTCATAGATTTTTTTATCTTAGTAGTATTTATAGACCCTTTCATGCATTTGGAAAGGGTCGTAAAGTTTTGTATATGACTTAACCCTGAAGTTGCACTATTGTACTTCAAGGATATCCTTTTATGAAAATTGACCAATTATTCTGAATTTAAGGAGGAAGGATTTTATGCAAATGTGCACTATTGTCATTGTTTTAAAGCATTTCTGTGTTGAAGAAGGAATTTTGAATAGCGATTGATATTTCAGATTAATCTGCAGCTCACATGGTACTATTATCTACGTCTGTACTCATTTTCCTTATATAAATTTTTGTTTAAATCGCTCTTGCTATTATCGCTTATATATGTGTGTTTTTCACAGCATTCCTTATGCATTCCACTATTGGTTGTTTATCGCATGCTTCCCTTTCAATCGTATATATGTATCGATGATATAAACAATGAATGCAGTAATTTGTATTTATCGCTTCATTGTGACTATTCACATGAAGTAATCTTTGAATGATTGAATGTCTCTCATTTATTTTACAGAGTCATCTATATGCCTGTTAGATAGATAAATATTATTTAACGCTACATTCTGAATGAATAAGTTGTTCTCGGGATTAGTATTAGTTTCCCTATTTTTGTCAATAGAATAAGCTAGTCGCCTATCACTTAAGCAAACTATTCATCACCCATCCATCCCTTTTATTTCGTTCTCGGGAAACTGGTCCCATTATCTCCAGTCGGAGCCACCATTCCAAACGGAAAAGGAGCTGCACTAAGGTCCGGACCGGGTGGTTATCCCCCAATGTTGTGGCAGCGATTTCTGAGGCCTCAACATTTCTAAGATTCTGGATGATAAGTTTACGATTTGATAGGCTGAGTAAGTTGTTCATGTCCTTTTGATTTTTTTTTTTAAATAGCACGTTGGCTTCTAGAAGATATACCAAAGCTAATCCAGATCCAGATCCTCCTCACATCTATGAAAATCCCAATTTGATTCCAAGACTTCTTCGTCAAGAGAGCTCTATATCTCCCGTGTTCAAATCCCATTCATGTCTCGACATTTTTTAGTATCTTGAAGAGCTATATTTTGATGAGAAGATTGAAATATCATTGTTCGAGATCAAATCTAAAAGGGCAGTTGACTCTACTGTCCCCAATCCACAGTTTCTTGTAGACTTAGAAACTGAAAGGGTTAACCGGTCAATTGATAATTATATTGTGACACTGCTTCAAAATCCAATTACTAATCCACTACAAATTGCACACACTCCTCCAACACCTCCAAGACCAAACCTACCAAGAGTGATGGTTGCTCGTTTTTCACCTCTTGCGCTGCCTCAAGTTTTAGATGATATGCCCGCAGATTATTAAAGCAAAATCCCGTTGTTTGATGGCGCTCCTAACAACATTACCGCTCAGCAACATGTGGACAGAATGGAAAATTTTTGTGACCTTCACGAGATCGATGTAGAGAATGTGACTATGAGACTCTTTGTACAGACATTTCTAGGTGAAGTGAGGAAATGGTTCAGAGGTTTTCTGGCTGCACGTATTGCTACCTTGGATAACGGTTATAGACATTTTTGGGCACTTCAACCCCAATCAGAAATGTCCATAAACTGAGGGCTCCTAAGTCCCTAGAAGTGTTTCTTCACTGCCTAAAGGAACAAGGTCAGCTGATTACATCATCTCCCAGACGTTCTCCACTAAAACCTACTCAGAAATGGTCAAAACTGGACCATACTGAATGCCCAGTGCAGAGGGTGCGATGCATCGCACCTAATACACATGGGAGGTGTGATGCATACTGAAAAGTCCTTCTATAGGGTGCAATGGACGAGAATAGACAAGTGGCGGAGACAGTTTGCTAAGTGGATGATCAAGGAATATTCTAGAAACTTCTCATATGACACTTGCCTCTCAAAATTCGCTCAAGGATGAGTAAGAGATCAATGAAATCTCCAAGTGGAACCAAGAAATGTCAGAGAGAGGACACTAATCAAAAGTATAGAGCTGACTCACACCTTTGCAAAAATCTATATATGGATCTCTCATCCCAGAGATGCAGAGTTTGGAGGCTAGAATCTTGTATCTTGTAGAGAAGTGTTGTTGGTTTTCTGGTGTATATTCATAGTGTTGGGTGATCTAAGCGTTACTTGAGGTGAAGGATGGATTTCTTGTTGGAGGATGATGCTGGCTCAGAACATATGGTTGTAATCCTCTTGCTACTTTTCATCTTAATAGAGCTATTCAAGTTTTCCTCCATATTCTTGTATGTTTACTTATATATGCATTTGTATGGTTAACACACATCTAGTCCTGTGTTATTTATGAATAAAGATCTTTGTTCTTCGATAGTAGTATGTTGTTGTGATTCCACAGGTGCTCTTTGAAGTTGGGCAGACGAAGAAGAAGTGGTGAAGCTCTATTAGGAAGGAGAGGAATCAAACAAGGAAATCAAGAGCAAGACTAAGGTTGGTCTCCTTGGTTCCACTCTTATCTATTTTCATAAAGGAAAACGAAAGTAGACTTTACTTGTTTGTTTCTAAGATAGCTACCAGTCTTAGTTGGAATAGCAACATCCAAGTGGACACTATTCTCGGTAACAAAATGGCGACTCCACTGGGGAGTGACTAGATTGTTTGTTAGCCTATCTTTGTTTCTTTTATAAATTTACAGACAGAGCCTGAAGCCAAGCCAGCTAGCCTTCGAACTGCATTTGTTATACAAATTCAAAGTAGATCAATGTTGCTTCAGTCTATCTCTGGGTTTTGTTTATGAATTAAACAATCGATCTGCAAACAGTCTAATTGCCTTAAGTGGTAGCTCTAGTAACCTCCTTAGATCTACCCCTGTGATTTACATATACTGAACATCGCTTACTTGGCCTAAATCCCTTAACTGAATTGCAAATTGTGAGTAAAAACTCATTCAAAGTCTCACACTGGTACCAACGCACCCTGCCTTCAAGGCAGTCTGTATGCATCGCACTTCCCGAGTGCAGTAGGTGCGCTGCATACTGAATTCACAGTGTAATAGGTGCGATGGTCAGGGAAGGTTAACTTTACCTTCAGACTTTGGTTTTTCCTCACTGTTTTCAGTCCTATTTAGGGGTTTTGCTGTGGTTACTGTATATCTATGAAAATCCCCTTCTCTTACATCATTCCACCTCTAGAGTGCAAGGAACTGTAAGTGTTATTATGTATTGTGCGCCATTTTCAATTCTCTTTCGCAAAAAAGTAGCATAGTCGAACTGTCGTTTCTTGATCTGAAAGTGTCATAGCTGTCGCTTTCAGTCATAGAGGACAATCCCATTGTTTATGATAGCCAATTATACAGTTACTATTGCATATGATTTGAATTAGTAGTTTTTAAAGTGTCGAAAAGCAATTTTCATTACGAAATCGCAAAGAGTCTCTCTTGCCTTCACTTCATTTTGAGAAGAAATTTGTTGAGTATTGTTGCTTTGAAAATAATTCAGATTTGCACATAACTTTCTTATCATAATTCATACATTAAGAAGGTTGAAAACAAATACATGCATGTGCATTCGCATTTTGACTGCTTTGTTTGATTTAGGACAGTGCATTTAGCGTGTGCTCTCTGCTCTTTGCTGAGAGATTCTTAACTTTCTTTCCTTAGTAGCTAGGATTTTCATTGCCTAAAGAAGATTAAACGTTTGTTTATCATCTTAGACTGCATTTTAGGAATTGTATACACATCGCACGGTGAACATGAAAGGAAAATTTTTAAGCAAGATCAATTTAAAATAAATTTAATGAATCTAACAATGCTTTGGAACCTAACGCACAACATCTAGAGGTCTAGGCTAGAGATGTATTCCAGCGTCGTAAAACCTGGTAACTATTGTTTTCATTGTTGGTTGGGTGATTCCTCCACTCTGAGAGAGCAAGTGCCAGTACAGACTTGTGCTCACATGTACCATCGATTATGTTTTGGGAGACCACAATAGGCTATATCCTTTATCCTTAGGAAGCCATGTCTACCGCCCTATCGATCGCAATGTACTGAACACAACATTCGGGAAGATTGACTGTCGTACCATAAAAAGTATTCTGCAGTTTTGAGATTGGTTTGGTAATCCCCTTTGCCTAGATCTCCAGAGTAGTCTATTTTTCTCCTTTTCAGACTCCTTAAAAGAAAAGGTCCTCTGAGCACATGTCACTTGAGGCTCAATAAAAATCGAAGGCGAATAGAGTCATCTTTTGTTTTTTCTCGACTCTTTAAAATTGAAAAAATAAGTTGTGTCAAAGCTTCTAAAATTTATTTTAATCAGGATAACGTCACTATTCCCTCGCTGGTCTTAGAAATTAGTCTCCCTTCATCGTAAGTTCCTGCAGAATCGCAAGGAAATATTTTGGATAGACTAAATATGTTTGAACAATCGTCGACATCCAGGACTATGTCATCTGATGTAGTAGTAGCAGAACCTCCTATTGCTACTCCAACAATGTTCGATGGTGTACCATCTGTCCTAGCAAGTTATCAACTACAAGCCAGAGTCCAATCAGGGACTATTTCGACAATATGGTCAGTTCCTATTTCTTCATCCAGATTCTCATCTAGCATTTCTAATGTTGAAGCTCAACAAATTGATCCAATGTGTCTTCAAAGGCAAATCTAACCTTTAAGTAGTGAATTTCCACCATATGGTGGGCAGTATGCCTTTTCATTGTTCCCTCCTCGAGAACAACCATATGGGAGTTTACAACAAAGTTTAGGTCAAACTGGAATTACATCTAGTGGTTGGGTACCTGTTATAGACATTTTTGGGCACTTCAACCCCAATCATAAATGTCCATAAACTGAGGGCTCCTAAGTCCCTAAAAGTGTTGCTTCACCGCCTAAGGGAACAAGGTCAGCTGATTACATCATCTCCCAGAAGTTCTCCACTAAAACTACTCATAAATGGTCAAAATTGGACCATACTATACACCTAGTGCAGAGGGTGCGATGCATATCACCTTCCCAGTGTATAGGGTGCAATGGATACTAAATGTCTCCTCTGTAGGGTGCGATGGTCGGGAATGGAAAAATGGCAGGGACAAAATGCGAGGTGGAAGATCATGGAATCTTCCAGAAGCTTCCCCTCTCACACTTTCCTCTCTGTTTTCGACCAGGGATGAGTAAGAGATCATCATTCTCCAAGTGGAAGCAGGAACTATCAGAGAGAGGACACTAATCAAGACCCCAGAAGATGACTCACCTCCCTGTAATCATCTATATATGGATCCTTCATCACAGAGATCCAGACGCTAGAATTTTGTATCTTATAGAGAAGTGTTGTTGGTTTTCTGGTGTACATTCATAGTGTTGGGTGATCTAAGCTTTACTTGAGGTGAAGAAGGGCTTTCTAGTTGGAGGATGATGCTGGGTCAAAACATATGGTTGTAATCCTCTTGTTACTTTTTATCTTAATAAAGCTATTCAAGTTTTCCTCCATATTCTTGTATGTTTACTTATATATGCATTTGTATGGTTAACACACATCTGGTCCTGTGCTATTTATGAATATCGATCTTTGTTCTTCGATAGTAGTATGTTGTTGTGATTCCACAGGTGCTCTTTGAAGCTGGGCAGATGAAGAAGAAGTGGCAAAGCTCTATTAGGAAGGAGAGGAAATCAAGCACAAGACTAAGGTTGGTGTCCTTGATTCCCCTCTTGTCTATTTTCATAAAGGAAAATGAAAGTAGACTTTACTTGTTTGTTTCTAAGATAGCTACTAGTCTTAGTGGAAATAATAGCATCCAAGTGGACACTATTCCCGGTAACAAATGGTGACTCCACTGGGGATCAACTAGATTGTTTGTTAGTCTATCTATCTTTGTTTCTTTTATAAACTTACAGACGGAGCCTGAAGCCAAGCCAGCTAGCCTTCGAACTGCATTTGTTATACAAATGCAGAGTAGATCAATGTTGCTTCAATCTATCTCTAGGTTTTCTTTATGAATTAAACAATCGATCTGCAAACAGTCTAATTTCCCTAAGTGGTGGCTCTAGTAACCTCTTTAGATCACCCATGTGTTTTACATATACTGAGAATTACTTACTCGGCCTAAATCCCTTAACTGAATTGCAAATTGTGAGTAAAAACTTGTTTAAAGTCTCACACTGGTACCATTGCACCTTGCCCTCAAGGCAATCTGTATGCATCACACTTCTCGAGTGCAGTAGGTGCGCTGCATACTGAATTCACAGTGTGACAGGTGTGATGGTGTAGGAAGGTTAGCTTTACCTTTAGACTGTGGTTTTTTCTCACTATTTTTAGTCCTATTCAGGAGTTTTGCTACCTATGGCCAGTGTATTTCTATGAAAACCCCCTTCTCTTACATTATTCCGCCTCCTTAGTGCAAAGAACTGTAAGTGTTTTTATGTATTGTGCGCCATTTTCAATTCTCTTTTGCAAAAAAAGTAAAATAGTCGAACTGTCGTTTCTTGATCTAAAAGTGTCGTAGCTGTCTTTTTCAGTTTTAGGAGACAATCCCATTGTTCTTGATAGTCGATTATACAGTTACTATTGCATATGATTTGAATTAGTAGTTTTTAAAGTGTCGAAAAGCAATTTTCATTTTGAAATGGAAAAGTGTCTCTCTTACCTTCACTTCATTTTGAAAAGAAATTTGTTGAGTATTGTTGCTTTGAAAATAATTCAGATTTGCACATAGCTTTCTTATCATCATTCATACATTAAGAAGGCTAAAAACAAATATATGCATGTGCATTTGCATTTTGACTGCTTGGTTTGATTTAGGACAGTGCATTTAGCATGTGCTATGTGCTCTTTGGTGAAAGATTCTTTCTTTCCTTAGTATCTAGGATTTTCATTGTCAAAAGAAGATTCAATGTTTGTTTCTCATCTTAGACTGCATTTTAGGAATTGTATACACATGACGTGGTGAAGCTGAAAGGAAAATTTTTAAGCAAGATCAACTTAAAATAAATTTAATGAATCTAACAATGCTTTGGAACCTAACACACAACATCTAGAGGTCTAGGTTAGAGACGTATTTTGGAATTGCAAAACCTGGTAACTATTTCTTTCATTATTGGTTGGGTGATTCCTCCACTCTGAGACGACAAGTTCCAGTACGGACTTGTGCTCCCACGTACCATCAAGTACATTTTGGGAGACCACAATATGCTGCATCCTTTATCCTTAGGAATCCGTGTCTGCTGCCCTATCAATCACAATGCACTGAACACAGCATTCGGGAAGATTGAATGCCATATCATAAAAAGTATTCTGCAGTTTTGCGATTGGTTTGGTAATCCCTCTGCCTAAATCTCCAGAGAAGTCCATTTTTCTCCTTTTCAGACTCCTTAAAGGAAAAGGTCCTTTGAGCAATTGTCACTTCAAGCTCAATAAAAATCGAAGGTGACTAGAGTCATCTTTTGTTTTTTCTCGACTCTTTAAAATTGAAAAAACAAGTTGTGTCAAAGCATCTAAAATTCATTTAATTCAAAAAAGAATTTTCCCTTTTATTTTGAGTTGATCAAGTAATCCACAACCGTAGAAGAAAGTCAATCAAAACATCATCATTCGTGGAGACTTATGAGTCAACCGTCATTGACTCTGGAAGCGACGCCATTCCAGATGAAGCGAACTCATTTGACCAGATCAAAGTCCCCTTGGTTGGTTGGAGCAAGCACTCCAACATCCTCAAAGACTCCGATTACTTCGAACATTTCTGGTATCCCTGCCTCAACAAAAGAAATTCCACAACAACCAAAGGACATTACAACTGATCCTAGTGTGATGGTTAACACTTCTATTCCTGAACCGACTCCATCTATAGCTGATTCGGAAGGTGTTACTCCCCATCCATCTGTTGCTGCAGAACTTATATCTTCTTTGGCACCAGAAATATTTTATGGACCTGACAGTCTGCCTCTTCCTCCTGGATTGATTGCCATAGAAGAGATTATGGAAGATCCTCCCTCTAGCACTCCAACGCAACTTGGAGCTGGGATTGCCCTGTATCATTCTTCATTAGAAGATATTCACCTGCCATCAGAAGTTCCTGAAGAATCGCTGAGGAATCTTTTGGATATGCTTAATATGTATGAACAACCGTCGATATCAAGGACTATGTTACCTAACACAACAACAACAGAAGTTACTTCTGCTACTCCGACAATGTTCGTCGGCATGCCATCTGTCCCAACCAGCTTTCAGTCGCTAGATGGAGTCCATCCAGGGGCTATTTTGAGAGTATGGACTGTTTCCATTTGTTTTTCCGGAATTATATCTAGAATCTCTTATGTTGAGTCTCAACAAATTGATCCTTCATAAGGTCAATTTGGGCAAACCGGTCCCCAAAGGCAAATAATTCCTTTGATTACTAGATTACCGTCGTATGGAGGGCTGTATAGCTTTTCATTGCCTTCCTTGGAAGGACAACCATGCGTGAGTTCACAACAAAATTTGAGTTATGCTAGAATCACGACTAGCGGTTGGGTGCCAATCCTGTCTCAAAAACCAAGAGTTGTATGCTCAATACAACAAAGTTTACCTATGATAAATATCCCCACTACACCAGCTATTGTGGTAGTATCACAAGTACAAGCGTCACCAGTTGTATGCCAACCTCAATTTTCGCAGGTTGTAATGCAACAATCTCTTGTACCTACGACACAACCGCAATCACCAACTAGTGGAATGGCACAGGTTCAAATGGGGAACACCAATCCCCATCTTGGTCAAACAGTCAGTACTGGACAACAGCCCATGGCTTCACAACCATGGCTGGTGCAATACCAACAACCACAATTCCAGCAGGCCTACCAAGGATATGAGCAACAAGTCTTTGCAAGTAATGGGCAGTCGTATCAACCATATCATAATGGTTATGCCCATCAACATTACAAAAGTTACCAACATCAAATGCATTATGCTGGTATGCAAAGACCGACTGCTCAAACGATTCCATCTTATCCTGGATATGCTCAACCAAGCTTGAATCAACAGTTGTCTTTTGTGGTAACTTTAGAGTTACCGGATCTAAGTCGACTAACGAACATTCCAATTGCCTACACCCCTTGATGGCCGACGATTCCACACAAACCTCCGTTTAATATTCCTAAATTTAATGGAAATCTGGGCGAAGACCCGTCAAATCATGTGATGACTTTTCATCTATGGTGTTCATCAAACACTCTCAACGATGATTCAATCAGGCTTCGCCTCTTTCAGCGAATGCTAACTGGTCTGGCAACAAAGTGGTATATCAAACTTCCTAGAGCTTTGTTTGATAACTTCAGTACCCTAGCCGCAACCTTTTTAACCCATTTTCAATTACCTATAAGGTACGAAACAGGAACTGAGCTAACCAATTTCAAACAAATGATGGCCACTCACATATCCGATCATATTCATGAATGGCGACGTCGTCATAGAATGGTAAAAACGTATGTTCCTGATCAGCTATTGGCTGAATGGTTTATTAAGTCTCTGTTACCTGCTATTACAGAAGATGTGGCAAAGGGAGGAGCCATCACCGAAGAGCAAGTTATTGCTCATGCACAATATCTAGAATTGATCTATACTCAGTTTGGCACGCTCTACGATAAAATCCCTGATGCTCCTAGACCAGAAGTTTCTGTTCCTGCGCCTCCTAAATCAAACAAAGACTCTAATGCCGGTGATGGTGTGATAGGTACGACAAGCACTAAAACTGCAAAGGCTGCATCAAAAAAGGCCCGCACGGTTTCGAGTCAAAATGAAAATGAGGAACTTCTAGCCTCGGAAGTAAATGTCGTGTTGACAGACAAAGGAAAAGAACCCAAGCAACTGGGAGGCAAGAGGAAAAAACAAGGGAAGAGGAAAAACTAGGAGGACTCATGTCCTAGAAAATCTTCTGCAAACCCTTATGGGAATGGGAAACCCAAAACTCCATGTCATATATGTGACGAGAATCACTAGACCAGAGAATGTCCATATAAAGATGAACTTAGAAAATTCCTCAAAAGTTCGAAAGCCTCAGCTGTATTGACTAATCGATTTCCAAACCCAGGAACAAATCTGGTTGCTAGTGAAAATGCTTCCCCATCCCAAGTGCTAATGTTGTCAGTTTCAAAGCAACTGAATGATGCTCTCATATCGACAAGAAGTAAAGATTACGGGAATCCATAGATGTTGAACAACAAGGATAATGATCAACCTAGTAGTTCAACAACAACTTCAACCAAAGTTGTGCCACCCATCATTCCTGAATTAACAATAAAACTGCCAAAGGGAGTAGTACACAAATCGATGTATAATCCGCATTCCCGAGCAGCACAACACTATAATATAATGGAGGATTTAGCCCAATTGCCCCCCATGATGTCGACTCTTGAGGTACTGCAAAATTGCCCCTCCCAAAAGAAGGCTTTATTATCAGCAATAGGTGGGATTGACCCAAGGGATTCCAATCTTGTATATTTTAATCACAAAGGATACGACCCTCAGTTATCAGCTCAGCTAGATTTCCTCATTCAAGTAAAAGCCCTCAACAAAACTGTTCATAGAACAATTATTGATGAGGGAGCATTCACATGTATCATGTCGATGAGTTGCTGCAAAACTCTAGGGTCTCCTTCCTTGTCGCGATCGTCGACAACATTGAAAGCATTTGATGGACGAACATACACCCCATATGGGATATTAAGTAACTTGCAAGTTGAACTGGGGAGCAAAATAGTAGAAATTGATGTTGAAGTCATCGACGGAAATCTTGATTACAACATCCTACTGGGAAGACCTTGGATATACGCCATGGCAGCCATTGTGTCGACCTACTCTAGGAAAATTGCATTTCCTTCCCAAGGAGGAGTTACAACCATTGACCAACAAAATTTTCTCCTCAACAGTTTGCAAGTTACAGGAAGCATTTTGATGATCCATGGAAGCCCTAGCATGATCCACAATATCGAAGTAGGCCTACTAAAAGACCCCACATTAATGGGAACTTTTACCCTACTGCCTCCAATGAATTTGGCGGAAGTGGCTAATGTAGGAACCTGCAATATGATATCTACCATTCAAAAGATGTCAAAAAACGATGTTAAAATGGACCATCTGCAAGTTTTGCCTCTAACCCCACTGGAAATATTATAGCAATCAATGTTTTCAGCATGGGAGGAAAGCCTGCATCAACACTCATTAAGCGTTTGGATAGATAGGTCTAAGTAATATGGCACCGCTTCAGATCCTTGGTTGTGAGTAGACTCTACAGACAAAGGAATCGCTCAATCGATGATGATTGATGGGGCACCATGGGAAGATTACCACCATCATTCCCATCTTCTGAACTAGAAAGAAGATAATTCTGGTAATCTACACCATCCTTCAATATTTGACTTTTTGGCGAATACTGTAAATACGGTCGATTCCGAGAGAAACCTATCCAATATCGAAGAGGCTACTACCATGAATATCTGAACCAAAACAGATGTTGTAGAGAATATTCATGTTGGCAAATCTTGTTCTTCTTCAGAACTGGAAATATATAGCGCTCTCTTTCGCAAGTTTAGAGATGTCTTTGCTTGGTCATATGATGAAATGCCAGGTATTGACTCGAGCATAGTTGAACACGAAATTAAGATGTATCCAGATGTCAAACCGGTATGACAGCGGCTACAGCAGGTGCACCCCAAGAAAGCCGCTGCCATCAAGGCGGAAGTTGAAAAACTCCTCCATGTTGGTTACATTTACCTCGTTCCTCTGAGTGATTGGGTATCGAATATTGTTCCTGTGATGAAAAAACAAGGAACGATTAGAGTGTGCGTCGATTACAAGGATGTAAATCAAGCTTGTCTGAAAGACAACTACCCTACACCCTTTATTGACCAGATAATTGATGAATGTGCCGGATGCGAAATATTTTCATTTATCGATGGATTTTCTGGGTATAATCAAATAAATATCTGCCCACAAGACCAGTCAAAGACTGCATTCATTTGTTCGTGGGGCACATTCGCATATCGCAATCTACCCTTTGGTTTGAAGAATGCAGGGGCAACTTTTTAGAGAGAAATGAACTATGCTTTCCATGACATCAAAAACATCGTTCAACCATATCTCGATGATCTCCCAGCTTATTCGCGAAAGTGGACCGATCATCCGCGTCATTTGAGAGTGATATTTCTACGTTGCTGACACTACAAGATAAGACTCAATCTGCACAAATGCATGTTTTGTGTCAGTTCTGGTCGTTTACTTGGCTTCGTGGTCTCAAAGGATGGGATTCGTCTCGACCCTTGCAAGGTTTAGGCAATCATCGATTTGCCTCCACCTTCGAACTTGCTTCAGATTTAGAAACTCCAAGGGAAAGCAAACTTCCTTAGGAGGTTCATTCCAAATTACGTTGAACTAGCTAAAGGTTATACTTGTCTATTGAAAAACGAAGTACCCTTCATTGGGGATTAGGTCGCACAGGCTTCCTTTGATGCTTTGAAGCAATCTCTAATACAAGCGTCATTAATGTATGCTCTTGATTATCAAAAAGACTTTAACCTGTATATGGCTGTAGCAGATACAACCATAGCAATGGTTTTAGTTCGAGAAGACAATGGAATTGAACATCCTATATATTATTTAAGCTGAAACTTAAATAATACAGAAATGAAATACTCCTACGTTGAAAAGCTCGCCCTCGCGACTGTTCAAGCGATACAGAGAATTCGACACTATGTCCTCTTCAGAAAAACTACCATTTTATTAGATTGCAACCCCATGACTTATGTATTGTCACGACAGTTTCTGGTGGGCAAATATTCAAAATGAGTAGAAATTCTACAAGAGTTTGATTTGGAATTCAAAAAATCCAAATCAAAGAAAGCCCTGGTATTCATGGAGTTACTATGTGATCTCCCATCATTGTCCAATGATGCAACATCTGAAGAAGCAATCGTAGATGAAAATTTGTTTATGATATCTTCGAGCGATCTGTGGTACGGAGATATAATCATCTATCTCCAGACACAAACATATAGGTCTAATACCTCACTCTCCAAACAACAATGTATTCGATACCAAGTGAAATACTACGTGATCGTCGGTGATAATCTTTACCGTCGTGGTATCGATACAGTTATGCAGAGGTGCCTCACCCATGAGGAGGCTGAAAAAGTCCTGAATGATTGTCATTTAGGCACATGTGGGGGGCATCAATCTGGTTATGCCACGGCGCAAAAATTTTTGTGAGCGGGATACTTCTGGCCAACAATGTTCAAAGATTGCATAACCGCAGTTAGAAGTTGTCATGCTTGCCAAATTTTCGGTAGCAAAGACAGAAGACCACCCGCACCGTTGCAACCAATAGTAGCTGTTGGGCCATTCACCAAATGGGGCATAGATTTCATGACATGTAACCCCACCTCGGCCGGGGGGCATGGATATATCATAGTCATAGTAGACTATTTTACCAAATGGGCTGAGGCGATGCCTACATTAAGCAACAACGGCAAAATGGCTGCCCTTTTCCTTTTTAATCACGTAGTCTCGAGATTCGGCATTCCACAGGCCATAGTTATAGATCATGGATCACATTTTTGCAATCACATGATGGTTGAATTGGCTGCCAAATTAGGACTGTCCCACGACAGCTTTACTCTGTATTATCCGCAAGCTAATGGACAAGTTGAGGCGATCAACAAAGTCCTAAAGCGCATGCTGCAAAGGATGATCAGAGTCCACAAACGAGATTGGCACCGAATCCTATACTTGGCCTTGTGGGCATACCAGACATCGGTAAGAAATGCGACCGGGTTCACACCTTTTCAACTTGTGTACGGTCTGGAAGCAATCTTACCTGTTCAATGTGAAATCTCGTCCCTCAAACTCACAGTTGACCTTCTCCTCGGAACCTCAGAAGAAGAGGCTCGTTTCTTGGAACTAATCCAATTGGATGGAACCCATCGTGATGGAGCTACGGCCAACGAAGCTCATAAGAAATGAGTTAAAGCACAATTTGACAAGAATGTCAAACCTCGCGTCTTCTTAGAAGGTGACCTGGTCTTACTTTACAACCAGGAATCCGATAGGTTGGGAGCAGGGAAATTCAAATTGTTATAGATGGGTCCTTATATTGTTAAGCATGTATTAGCAAAAGGAGCCTATGAGTTGATGGAGTACGATGGGATTCCACTAGTGCAACCTCACAATAGGTTGTACCTCAAGTGTTACTATGCTTAATTCCGTGTAGTAGTCCTCATGCTTTTGTTACATTTTGTTTTCACCAAGAGCATTTATTTTGGTTAGGTAATCTCCTTTTTGCATTCGTTGTAGATGTCGAACCTACTAGAATCATTCGTTGGATATGCTGATGGAGCAAGTAATAGTTCACAGAACCTGTCTTCTACGACATGGGCCATTTTCAATCCCAGTGGCTAGTTAGTAAGTTTCAAATGGGTGTGTATTGGTCGGTCGATGAACAATATCGGTCAATATAGCTCATTGATAGAACTCCTCTCTGATGCCATCACACATGGCATATGCCGACTTGTCGTCAGGCTAGACTCACAACTTGTCATTCTACAACTCACCAGCAGCTATTCTGTATGGAATCCAACTATCTATCGCATGTTCCTAAGGGTCAGAACTTTCGAAAGACAGTTCGATTTCATCCAAGATCAACATATTTCCAGAAGTTTAAACACATTAACAGACTCATTGGCAAATTATGCGACATTTATAAAAACAAGCATCACATCAATATATGTAGTAGGATCATGTAACTTAACCAAAATAAAGCTCTGAAAATAAAAAATATATTCATAACTATTTATAGTTTATACATAATGTACTGTAACCCAGACAAAATCAATCAAATGACCCAAAACTCAAAATGCTAGGGGGCATCCTAGTCTAATGATGCTGGTGATAGCAAGTCACGACCTGTGCAATTATGCGTAAAAGCCTAGTCCATCGACTCGGCACTCCAGTAGTATGTCGCTACAACTGCAGAGGTAGCTCGTCGGTCCTCACATCCAGGATACTAAGGGTAAGACCCTCGATCTGTTCTTGTAGTGCTCAAAGAGTCTCGACCACATCAAGGTCGCGAAGGATGGCCCTCCCCATAGCCTCTCCTACTGGAGCGGCCACAGGGTCTCTGTGGCGTACTGCCGGTCAAACTGGTCCAACATCTGCATGAGCAGATGAGTTTTGATTAGTCTTGATCAAAAAACATAAGAACATTATAAAGAATGATGAACAAAGATATGGTCAGAAGAATTACCCATGGCACCCCACTGCTCGCCAGTTGGCAACACCAAATCCAGGTCACCCTGGAAATCCATACCAGCATATGGGAACCTGGCATAAACCATCTCATGATGATCAAACCACTCGAAGAAAGTGTTAGAAAAATAAATCTAGGGCTGGCCAGCATGCTGAGATATGAGGTCAACCCATCTCTACATCCGTGGTTCAGTCGGTGGAGGTAGGCCAAGTGAAATGTACTGCGGCTGCATCAGTGGGATCCTCTCCAAAGTGAAAGCAGTCAAAATAGAACCATAACCGAAGTTCTTGGATCTTCCACTTTTCACCTTGGTCAGTTATTATTTCATCACAGAGAGTACTGCATCACACCAGTTGAACACCTTCGATTCAAGGCATTCCAAAGAATACTGCATATAAGACCTGTTGGCTATGTGAAGAGCAGAACTACCAGCGAGTCTAGCAAAAGTGAACAGAATGGTCCACAAGGGCTGGTCAGTGACATCTCGGATATTGATCTTTCCATCCATACTCGGCTGAGATCCCTCTCTATAGTGCCGACGAATGTACTCCCTCACAGACTCACCCCCATGGGCAGAACCGGATCATGAGAGAGGGACACCATGCCTCGATAAACCGGTAAGAAAATAGATGTCCATAGCAGTCAAAGGGATCAATTTGCCCCTAATCTGGAACACCTGGTTGATAGGATCCCAGGCATTGAGAAAATAGTGCGACAAATTGATTTGTTGCCTCATGTTAGAGATACGGAAAAACTTCAACAAGCCACAGTTCCGCAATGCAGCTATTGTGCCTAGATCATGTAAAGCAACAGCGTCCTCTTCTTCATGCTCACATTCTCGCCATGTAACAACCATTTTGCTCCGATGAATCTCTAAAAAACAAACAAGAGAAGAGTCAGGATCTTCATTTGGTGAAAATAGGCAAACATCTATGAGAAAACTGTGCAAAAAGCTTCCTCCTTGCGCACATTGCACCCCAGTAAGTGTACTAGGAGCGATGCATACTAACTAGTCAATGAGAAGACCAGTATGCATCACACCTTTTGATTAAGGAAGGGTACAATGGTGCCAGGGTGAGTTCTTCAAACCCTAGAGGCTTAGTAGAGCAAGGAAACATGCTCAGAATTCAAAAATAAAAGAATGAAATTGAAGAGCACAAGTTTAGCTCCTACCTGGTCCAAGCGGCATTAGGAATCGTCCATAGAATCTCCTGAAATCAGCTGGTGAAAATCGGGGGGGGAAGCACCTCCAGAGATCCAACAAACCAAATTCAAATGAAATGGTAAAATGAGAGGTATAAGTCACTTTTAATTTACCATGCACGTAATTCGAGTAAAAAATTAGTGTTCTTAACTCATTTATCAAGCATATGTTTTCATTTCTAATTGGTTTGATGAAGTAAATGAATAGGTAGTACAATCTTTGAAAGAGCAAAATACTAATGGTGAATCAAAGACTCAATGACCATTATTGTGAGTAGTGTTACCATAGGGTTCAAGCTCATTAAAAATTAAACCCCCATGAGCTGTTTTAGCACATAGTTCAAGCTCGTTAAAAAATAAACATAAGTCATGAGCAAATGTTTCCCCTAGCATTTAAGCTCATTAAAAAATGAACCGGTAAATAACCATTGTGAATGCCTTATCACTAGCTTTTGAGCCTTGGTCTTATTCTCATCATCACCTCCACTCTGTTTTAGCCAATCATTCACCCCCATATGATTGTTTACCCATTCGAGGAACATCTGGAAAGAGTGATTCTATTAGCCATCCTTGTAACACTGCCGTGATTGGAGAATTCCAAACCCTACCTGGAATCAGTTGCTACCCGAAACCATCACTCGTTCCTCAAAAATGAGTCTCCTTTAAGCTCTTCTCAACTGAATCATAAAAGTCATCATAAGTGTTATCCCTCCTCTAGATTTTAATCTTTTTGGACCCCAGGGATTATTACACAAAAAGATCGAGCATTTGTCTTGTTCAGCTCATTAAAATTATCGAAAATTCATCCCTTCTGTGTTATTTTTCGCTTTTTCAAACTAAGGGATTACATGATGAAAAAGAATCGTTGGAGTCTCCTTTCTGTTCCTTTCAGACTCTCTAAAATTGAAAGGGACCGAGTTATATTTGTCGTTAAACTCGTTAAAACCGAATAGCGACAAAACTCGTCCAAATGGACGAGAACAAGTTTCACTGTCGCTAGGCTCGCTAAAATATAGCGACAGGTTCGCCCAAAGGGTGGATTATAGAACAAGCATATGTCATCCTCCTGAAGCTTGACAAAAATAAAGAGATACTGGTCAGCAATGACTAGGGAAAATTGGGAAGAAAACTTGAAAAAGCTTTATTGGTAACAAGCCGCTCTTGAACATGACACTTTCCTTCCACATCCATGCTGGGTTGGGTTGTTCCGTTCACTGGTCATCACCATTGGTCCATCACACCATCCATATTTGGGGTTAATGCTACCAATCCATCTTCAGTGTTGCCGATATGTTCAAGAGAATTCATTCAGACATTCGCCTATGTCTCACCCACTGCAATACATTCATGCTTCATTCCTTCATGACCGCCACCCTGAACCTTGTATCGTCAGATTGTTTTCACCTCCAAAATCATTTTCTTCGTTCCGTGTCATTGATGTGGGATTCATTAAGGCCCTCCAGCAATGGGTAACTTCTTTTCGACATCAGCTCATTATCCAAGAAGTTGACTTAGGAACAACCCTTTCAGTACTTTGAAGCTTGCATGCCTCAATGGCAAGTTTCTCACTTTCGACAACAGGTTTACATCAATGGCCTTTGACCGAGAGATTTTACGTGGTGTTTGATGCCAAGTCCTTTTTCACAGCACGTGAATTATACTGTAGTACCTTGAGGGTCATTGTCATTATTGGTGATTCCTCTCGCGCCTGTTAACAACTTACATCATTGGCTGGTAATCAAGCAATGTCTTTTCATGTTTGACTCCAAAACATTTTTCACATGGATCGACCTGTACTCCGTGTTACACAAAAATATCGTCACCATGACTATTCGTCATCAGTATGGGTCCATCGTCACTTATACTGACCTCCTAAGAAAGTCTCAGACCTTAGCTCTTCATGTCAAGCTTCGCAAATGAGAGAAAGACATTGAAAATCAATAAAACTCTGGTTCCGCACTTTCTCTCACTTTTTACTGCGGGTCCGCACTCTTTGTTCATATTACCTGCGTATCTGCACACTCAGTTTGTAATGGGGTGGGTGCGTACCCCTGTAAAAGTCAAAAAGGTGCAAGTTTATTCTAAAAAACTAAGTTTGGGTTAATTCTAGATGTTTCTAGAAGGAATTTTGAGGTGGATTGTTCGCTCCAAGGTGGTTCATGCATCCCAAAAGAGAAGGAGCTAATCCCTTGATAGGGGGAGCTATCCCTTTGAAGGAGGGCTTTATCCCTTTGAAGGAGGACCTACTAACTTCCCTCCATTGCACTATAAATTAAGGAATTGGGTTAGTTGCTAGGGAGGTTAGAAGCTGAACATTTTGAGGGTAAATGCTGATGGAATTGGGACTTCCTAGTTAAACTTGAGAGGAGAGATCCCATACCTTTTGGTTTCATTGGGAAGTTAGTGAAACTTGTCAAAGTAGAGTAAACTTCTTGTCGGACCCTGGGAGGAGCTTGTACAGCGTCAAGGCACGGGTTGTAAAGTTCTTCTTCATTTGAATTAATATAATCAGATTCATTTTTCTCAACAAATTGTCTTATGTGGTTTGTTTCATAATCTCCTTGATCATTATGATGAATATGCTTTATGATATTTGGCTTTTCAGGGTGCTATTTAATTGGTTTTCTTGTTTGTGTTTGGAGAATTACACTTCAAGGAAGCTCATTTGGAGCGAGGGAGCGAGGCTTCCACAAACTTGCATTGGACCCAAGGTAGGCCTAAAACACTTGTTTGCCTTTGTTTTAATTGTGTATTTAGAGAAAGATAGTTTTTTATTGGCTTGCTTGTCACTAGATATCAGTAGATACTAGGAAGGTCGATCTTGTCCGCAACCTCGACTCATTCCGCGTGACAGCCCCATGATGCAAGTGGCCTAATCGCCTATGCCACAACTTGCCAATGTATCGACTATGCACCCTTTTTGATTTTTTGCTCAAAGCAGCACACTCCTCTACCTCCATCTTATAGATATTCTTCCCCTAAATTGCTATCTTCTTTACTTGACCTGTGGTTATGTGTCAAAGGAACACCTTTCCTTTCGAGAAGATCACATCATAGACTCTGTGCAAGTTCTTCTTCAACCTAGGCACATACATAGCATTCTTGAAGGTGAGTGGAGCCCCATGCTCCCTTTGAAAAGTAATCATGCCAAAACCAGTAACAATATACTTGCCATCGTCACCCATCTCGATATGTATCTGAAGATATTTCTCCTCCAAGTCACTGAATAACTCTTTGTCATGAGTCATGTGGAATGAAGCTCCACTATCTAAGTACCATACACTTCCCATCATTGATAAATTGATGCATGCAATGAGGGAAAATTCCAATTTGATCTAAGAGGTTAAAGCCTCACTTGCCACTCCTCCTGAGGAATTCTTCTTAGAATTCTTGAGTGGACAATTTTTAGCAAAATGGCCTAGCTCGTGACAATGAAAGCACTTAAATTTTTTCATGTCTTTATTGTTACCTCCATGATAAGAATATTATTTGGAATGGGAATCTTTCCTTTTCCCCTTCTTCACCTTAATCGCTAAGGAATAATTCTTTTCATCATCAATCTTTTATGAAGAGCCATCCCTAGTGTTCCTCCTGATCTCCTCCTACATCAAATCTGACCACAGTCCTTCCCAATCTGACAGCTTGTCCTGACGATTGACAGAGTCTTGATAACTATGCTAGCTCATTGGGAGTCCTATAAGAGAAATACTCACCATATCATCCTTGAAAACCATAATTCCAACACTTCCAAATTCATCACGACATTGAGTGAACTTGGTCAAGTAATTTGGAATCGTCTCACCTTTCTCCATTTTGATTTTTTGAAGTTTGTCCTTTAGTGCCAATTTCCTTTTGTTACTGTTACTCTGATACAATTCCATCAATTCTTTCCACATAACATACGGAGTTTCCTTGCCATCGAGACTCTAGACAATGTGGTCTCAAACTCCCTCAAGGATTATCCGCCTCGCCTTCGCCACACACTTCTTCCATTCAGCCAAATTTTGTGCATCTGATGTTGTTAGATTGGGAATGTATTGATCAATGGATTCCTTCAAGCCATTATCCTCTAGCATAGCTTCCATTTTGTCCCTCCATACTATAAAATTCAAGTTTCCTTCCAAGGCATACTTGAGCCGCAAACCGTAGAATGCCATCTGCTGATCTTGAAGTATTTATTGAAAATTAGAATTTCACCTGTAACCCAAAACTAAAAACTTTGAAATATGCTATAGTATATTGTTCTCAACTCTGATACCATGTATAAAATCCTACATTGCATGTATCAGAAATATGAGTGAAGATACAAAGCTTGTTCTCACTAGAAAAATTTCGCATAAGTATGCTCAACTCTCTAAGCTCATAAGCTAGCTCTTGGCCAATACTTAGCCAATTATACAACTCTCCAAGTCTCGATCTCTTGTGTGACTCGTAGGATGAATAACTCATATTTAAAGGGAATTCATGCTTCCAAAATTGCGCAATCAAAACATAGGATCAATCTTTGATGCATGCATGATATTTACACTCTAGTGAATAATACCACTGATAGTACGTTGTCCTTACACTCTAGTCTCAACTGGGTCTTTCACTGAACTTCCATGCATGAGTTTCTCATGAGGGAATCTTCAATAAACTAGAGTATCACTAGTGGATGAGGCCAAATCCTCACCTGCCACTCCTCCTGAGAACTTCTTCTTGAACTTCTTGAGTGGACAATTTTTAGAAAAATTTCCCAACTCATGACAATGAAAGAACTTAACTTTCATCATATATTTCTTCTTACCTCCATGAAAGAATATCATTTTGAATGCGAAGCTTTCCCTTTACCCTTCTTTGCCTTAATTTCTAAGGCACAATTCTCTTCATCATCATTCTTTGATGAAGAGTCATCCTTGTTGTTCCTCCCAATCTCCTCCTACATCAAATCTGACCACATTCGTTCCCAATCCAGCAGCTTATCTTGACCATTGACAAAGTCCTGATAACTATGCCAACTCTTTTGAAGTCCTAAAAGAGCAACACTCACCATATCATCCTTGGAAACCAAGATTCCAACACTTCCAAGTTCATCACAACATTGAGTGAACTTGGTCAAGTATTTTGGAATCGTCTCGCCTTTCTCCATTTTGATTTTTCAAACCTTGTCATTTAGTGCCAATTTCCTTTGTTCATTTCTGTTATGATAAAAGTATGTCAATTCTTTCCACATATCATACAAATTTTCCTTGCCATTGAAACTTGAAAAAATGTGGTCTCGATCTCCCTCAAGGCTTATCTGCCTTGCCTTCGCCGCACACTTCTTCCATTCAACTAAATTTTATGCATCCAATGTTGTTGGCTTGGGAATTTCTTTATCAATGAATTCCTTCAAGCCATTATCCTCTAGCACAACTTCCATTTTGTCCCTACGGGCTATAAAATTCAGTTGCCTTCCAAGGCATACTCGAGCCGCAAACCGTAAAATGACATCTGTCGATCCTGAAGTATGTATTGAAAATTCAAATTTCACCTCTAACCCAAAACTCAAAGATTTGAAATCTCCTCTAGTATATTGTTCTCAGCTCTGATACCATGTAGAAAATCTTGTATTGCATATATCATAAATATGAGTGAAGATACAAATCTTGTTCTCACTAGAAAAATTCCACAAACGTATGCTCAACTCTCTTAGTTCACAAGCTAGCTCTTGGCCAACACTTAGCCAATTCTGCAGCTCTCTAATATCCCAATCTATTGCGTGATTCCTAGGATGAATCACCCGTATTTAAATGGAATTTATGCTTGCAAAACTGCACAATCCAACATAGGATCAATCTTTGATGCACACATTATATTTACACTCCAATAAATAATAACACTGATAATGCACTATCCTTGCACTCTAGTCTCAAGTGGGTCTTTCTCTGAACTAACATGCATGAGTTTCTCATGAGGGAATCTTCAAGTAACTGGAGTATAAATAGTGGATGCATTAGTGCACCAACTAACTATTAGTCCTCTATTAGTTCCTCAAGTAGTCTGGAACTAATTTAACTAATCTTAACTCAATAAACTAAGTGATCTAATTTCCAACTCAATTTAAACTCACACTGGACCCCTACAACTTAGGGAGAACATATACATGACTACAGAAAGACTTCCAACTCGAAATTCCTAAGCTAATTAAGTTAATTAAACTTAATTAAATACTTACAAGTTGCTATGAGAATAGAATTCGATTTTAATTCAAGGACAAATTTAAACTAGAATTTCTTGTTTCCATTTCTCAATACTAGGAACATCAAAGCCTTAATCAACTGTCTATATTCTGATGGATTTGCCAGATAGGGTCCTGCAGCTTCTCCATAAAACTTTTTGAAGTTCATTTCTATTGGTGTAGCCATGGACTTGCATTTTTTCATTTCAAATCTTTCCAACAGCTTCACAACATATTTTCCTTGATAAAGGAAAATCTCATTGGATGTTTGCCACACCTCAAGGCCTAGAACGTAGTGCAGGAGTCCAAGGTCCTTCATCTTGAATTTACATGCTATCTCCCTCTTACACTCGATGATGAGAGGTGAAATACCTTTCAAGAATAGATTTTCAACATATAAAACAAAAATAAAAGGCATACCTTGGACTCATGCATACCAAATAATTGGCAATGCATGCATACCAAGCTCAGGGAGCTTGCTTCAAACCATATAATGCCTTCTTCAACCTATAAACATGTGTTCTTCGATCCTCTACCTCAAATCCATGTGGTTGCTCAACATACACTTATTCATGTAATATGCCATGAAAGAATGTAGTCTTTATGTCCATCTGATGAAGGGTCCATCCTTGACTTTATGTAAGTGAAACTATTGAAAAAATGGTTGTATATCGAGCCACGAGTGAAAATATGTCATCATAATCTCCTCCCTCTTTTTGTGAGAATCCTTGAGCCATGAACCTTGCCTTGTATTTCTCAATGCTACCATCTATTCCATGTTTGATCTTGCATAACCACTTTGACGTAACCACAAATTTCCCCTTTAGTATTGGCACAACATCCATAGATCATTCTTCATAATAAATTCATATTTCTTAGCCACAACATCCTTCCAAACTTGTTCTTTTGCGATTTCTTCAAATGTGGAAGGTTTGGCTTCAATCATAGTGCTCAAGGATGCAACATATCCCTGGTACCCGCATGGTTGCTTCCTTTTTCTAAATGATCTTCGAACGATTGCATGTCTCTCAACATCATATAGAGTGTCACGAAGCCAAAGTGGTCTCTTCCTAGTATGAGGATCACTTGGAGGAGGAACTAAGGGATCCATGGGCTCCACGAGATCATTAAAAATATTAGTCTCGGACTTAGGCATGGAAGGACCATCTAGAATGTCCATGTCATCATTCTCCTTCTTGGGAGTAGGAGGTGGAAGAAGGTCTCTTTCTTTTCCAAGAGCTACATTTTTATCGAATTTTACATCCCTGCTAATTTCAACCTTTCTTTGACCAAGAATATATATTCTCTATGCTTTAGAATTTCACAATAACCAACAAATGTACCTTTTATTCTAGTAGCTTTCAAATTGTTCCTTATTCCCTTCAACACATGAAAATATACATGGAATCCAAAGATACAAAGATGGATAATGTTAGGCTTGACACCTATGAATACTTCTTCGAGGGTCTTTTTTTCCAAAGCTTGATGAGGCACCCTATTTTGAACATATACAACAACATGAAAAGCTTCTACCCAAAGTAATTTTGGAAAATTTTGATCATGGAGCATTGCTCCGGTAACTTCTACTAAATATTTGTTTTATCTTTTAGGTAAACCATTTTGTTTGGGATTATATGGCACAATTGTTTCCTTCTTTCCTACAAAAGTCAATGAACTCAATTGACATGTATTTCCCACCATTGTCGCACCTGAATACTTTGATTATTTTTCCTATTTGATTTTCAACCAATTCTTTGAACTCCGTAATTTTTTCGAAGGCTTCATCCTTATGCTTAAAATACTATATCCATGTTTTCCTTGAAAATTTCATCAATAAATGTGATTTATTAGAGATATCCACTAATAGAATGCATAGGCATAAAACCACATATATCATAATAAATGAAATGGAGGATGACGTTTGTCTTGTTCTCACTAGAGGGGAATGGTCCCCTTCTCTTCTTTCCACTGGCATAACCTGGACATACTCCATATTGTTGATATTGAACATTGGGAATGCCAGAAACCAATTTCTTCAATCTCAAAAGAGAATCCCATAAACCCATTGTCTGCCTCAATTTCGGAAGAGAATCCAGAAATAGGAAAAACAAGAATAAGTGAAAAGATTAAAATTAAATTATACAAAAGGGCTCTGAGGCTCCCAGGAGGGCAAATCCCAAGTATACTCAGAGTCCTATGAAGGATATGAAGCTTTAGAAGCTAAAAATGGCACCAAACTTCATTATTTGAATCAATCAAAGTACATCCCTACTAGAAATAAAAGTGGAGCTGCAGAAATACATGCCCCTATAGGAAAAATCGAATTGTTACTTACAAAAAAAGATGAGGAAGCATTCTTCTTGAAATGAGGAAGATTTCCCCTCCAAAATCCCTCAAATAGTGGATCTAATTCCCAACAACAGGAATCTTCATTAAATGAAAGGGAACACATTCCTAGATTTTCTCAATCAGTGGAGCTCCAAAATTTGTGCAATAACTTCATAATATCTTGTTCATTTATTATCAAATTGTGATCCTACTATAGTAGGGAGCAAGTCTTATATCCTCCTCCAAATCTTCATAATCTTCCTAATATTCTCACAATATTCTACAAAAATAAATAATATTAGGCACAAATATGCAGTTATCTCTAAACCTTCCTAATGAACATATTAAAAATAAAAATATGTCATCTAATGAAAAAAGAGAGGTTTAATGTGCTGAAGGATTGTCATATGGGCCTTAATATATCTCTAATTTGAAGGCCCATCATACCCCTCTACTGAAAGTGTTTCTCATCCTCTGAGCAACTTAGTGACCTAATTGTGTGTCATTCATGGCCCTAGTGGCCTCCCTGATTTGTCTTGTAGTTGTCCAACACTTTCTTGTAGCAAATTTCTACCTTCCTGTGGCAGGGCATATTATTCTTTTAGTTTTTTGGTCATGGCTCCCCTAGTGCTTGGCTTCTTCTGAGAGGCTTGGGGCTCCTTTCTTTTGGATTAAAGGGAGGTTAACTCTTTAATTTTCTTCTTATTCTCCTTTTATCCTTTTTTATGAGTTTTTAGGCACTTTTTCTTATGTTTCAACCTTTTATGTTTATTTTCCACCCTGTTCTTGTTCTTCGGAGCAATCCCTGCCTGTCTCTTCAATTCCATAAAATCTTCTCTATCCATGTCAACAAAATTTTCCCAAGTGTTGTCAAGGTGTGTGCAAGGAAATCCTGCTGCCAATTATCAATTTCATAACACTTAGCATTTCAAATTATGGCAAGAGGAGTGCTTGTTATTGATGAGTGAGGTGAAAAATGGCATGCCAATTTCAAAACAAGTTTATCATGCCATCATAATGCTCATCCTCACAAGAAAACTCCACACTTTAAAAAAAATATTGTTCTAAGGGTTTTGCTACAAGGTGTTTAGTGGAAGAATTTTACGAAAAGTCCCATAATTTTTATTTGTAAGAGGTGAGAGATCAGGTACTCACCCCTTCCTTATAGACAACTTCAAAATTATATGGTTCTATGGCCAATAATTCTTGATCTAGGGCCCCTTTTTTCTTCTTGGGACAATCCTGTAATAGGCAGATTGTCTCTTGTAGCAACCCTATTTCTCACATATCAACTTTGTTTTCCTCTGTATTGGGGAAGTTTGTGCCTTAAGCTGCTTAGCTATGGCTTCTCTAGTCGTTGGCCTTCTCATAGGTGTCAAAATTTTCCTCCCCTTCGGCTGAAACCTCCCCCCATTTTCTCTACTGCTCCTTCTCAGGGTTGGGTGTATTTTTAATTTTTTGCCTTAGAGTAGTCCCAGTGGTATCAAAAATATTAACTTCCTTTTTATCAATGAGGGAGAAGGATGTTATATTTTATATGAAACAATTTTTTTTCTCTGCTACTTTATTGCCTTTATACATAGTAATTTCCAACAAGACGTATTACTCAATTGTCTATTACAAGCTACCAACTTCAGGCATAATTTCTCATGCAATTATGTGGAAATCAAGGAGGGAGGAATCCATTTACTATTTTTCAAAATAGCTTTGTATGTGCATGAGGGTTTGAATACAATTTCGGGTCACTGTGGCCCTCTTTCACCCTTTAATTCCTCATGTAACTTCTTCTTAGCCCTCTTGTAACAATTCAC
This sequence comes from Pinus taeda, assembly GCA_000404065.3. Taxonomy (NCBI): domain Eukaryota; kingdom Viridiplantae; phylum Streptophyta; class Pinopsida; order Pinales; family Pinaceae; genus Pinus; species Pinus taeda. The sequence continues at coordinate 47,464 of APFE031009403.1, read as the reverse complement.
ACCTTCCTATATCCTCTTCCTGTAGCACATGCAAATGGAGTTTGAAACACCTCAATGGCACCCTAGGCAATCTAATAACGCTAGCCCATCCCTCCTCCAACCATTTTTTAGAAATGAGTGATGGTGCAAATGAAGTCAAGCCTAGTACATAATATTCCCTTTGTGGTAAGGGATCAGATCACTTTGGTGACATGGCACATACATGAGTTTCCCTTTTAGAACTATTTTCCATACTCCTTGTAATCATTACCCTTCTTAACATAGCTTTTCCATGTTACATGAGTGAGGGAAATAATTTTACTTAACTGATTGAGGGTGTTCAAGACTACTGACCTGTCTTTAGCTTATAAAACCTCATCTCTCATGCATTGACAACAAATTTCTAACCATAAAAAAATCAAGAGAAGAGGTGAATAATATTTCATACATGTACCTACCTAATCATTGCTAGAGAGCCATGTATGTTTCTAATGATTTGATGATTGATCCATGGTTCTATGGAGGTGCTAATTTCCTTTTTTTTCTTGTGCACAAGTCTTCACATGTTGTAGTTGACTGATGGAACCTTCCCTGCTTGCAGGTATCTCTCCAGTTTTCAATATGTTGTTGTTGAAGTGGATGGATTATCTAGTGGTGTGCCCCTTATCACTTCAGAAATGGATTCATGATGATCAAGGTGTGTGTATATTTTACTTTGTGGGTGGAAAAAAATGATTCTCAGATTTCAATGTGACTGTATAGGTTGCCACACAAGGAATTTCCCTCTTATAGAAGTCACTTAATTCTTCTTTGAGACCTTATATTGCATGTGGAGATTAGGGCAAGTCAAAAAAGGTACAAGGGAAAAACTAAAATCATCAAGAGGTGGTGTAGGTGGTGGAAAAATTGAAATTGAATTTTTTTGTGTTTTTTATCTATGGCAGAGTGGAATTAGAAGATGGATTTTAGCTAGATAGAGTGGATGGGTGATGAAAGTGGTGTTGGGGGACCTCTCTCAACCTTCCCTAAAGAAGAAATTACCTTTTTACCCCCTCCTACAATCATATATGCCTCCTGTAGCATTTTGGGCTCCTCCTATAGCATTTCAGGCTACTCTTGTAGCATTTCAGGACAACATCCTATATCATAATTGTTTTATCCATATCTCTCAAATGGTCAACTGGATGGATCTAAATTTTTTTTAGAATGTTTCCATCATCCTTATGCACCTCCCCATAAATACTCTTGGCCAATGGATTCACAAATCTTGAGAAAAAATAAAAATGGTTGTACGTGATGGAGGTCGATTTATCGAAAAGTGTGCACTGGAATTTATTGAAATTGCTTGAGCATGTTACCATCATCCATATTCATCTCCCCGTAAAACAACTCGACCAATGGATGCATCGGTTTCAAGATATGATAAGAACAATTTTCTTTTCTGAGTATTTTGGCCTCCTATATCATTTTAGGACAACAAGGAAAATGAATGAGAAAGACTTGGAAATGATAGGTGGATGTTGGAAATGGATGAGGGTAATGGATTGACATGGATTTGGTCCTTTTGGAGCATCTAAGAAAAGGAGGAGAAAGTCCAAGTTTGACTTCCTTTGACTAGGTTTTTAACGAACTTTTTTCCTTTGGCGCTAACTTCTTTTTGTTGCTTGCAAAGGTTGGATAACACCTACATTCATGAGAGAGAGATACATGGAGCAAATAATTTTTTCATTTTTCATTTTTTCCCTTTTAGACCTACTACATACCTAAATGAGGTTTTTAATTAGTTGGTCTACCTAGGCGCCTCAAATGAGGTTTTCACCTAGGATATTTTCTTTTTGTCCTTTTTCTCTTTTTCAAACCCATTAACCACCTCATGGAGGTTTTAAATCAATGAGCCAATCTCAGGCATCTCAAAGGCGGTTTTCACCTGAGATTTTATTTTTTCCTCTTATTTTTCATTTTTTTATTTATTTTTCTATCTTACTCTAATTAAAAAAAACAAAATTTCTTTCAAGTATAGGAATACTTCCAATGGAACCATGTGCATATCAAGATGACATATAAAATCATGTGTAGACTCAAAAGATATGTTTTGACATGTACCTAATTATGAGAGACCAACTACTTTGATTGAGATGAGATAGGGAATTGTTGAAGAAGAGTGTGTTGTTGCAATTTTATTATTTTCTAGAATTATATTTAAATATAGTTTCATATCATTCCATGATCTTATTGAATTAGTCCCTAAACTCATGAACCATTTAAGATCTCTATCCTTCAATGTTGCCGGAAAAAATCTTAATTTTTGTGTGTTTAGTAAGTAACCATAAGATCTACAAAGGATTTCAAATTTAAAGAGAAAGGTTTTCAGATCCTCTAACCTCATACCATGGAAGTTGGGAAGGAAATATGGAGGGATGTTCTTAATATGCACACTAACATCAGTGTCTTCAATGGAAAATCCAAGAGGATCTTCTTCATTATCATTATCTCCATCCATTTCTTCTACCTTCTGTGTCACCTCCTTTTCTTCTACCTGTAAAATTGGATGGTGATATGGCTCTTACTACACCATGTGATCAAATGGGGGGGTTGGTGTTGGAGAAGTATTTTTAATTTTTGTTTTTGAATAAGAATGTTAATGCAATGCAATTTTCTATTTTTGAAATGAAATATGCCTAATGCAAATCAAATTTATTTTTTTTTGCGGAAAGTAAAAGAAATGAATCAACTAGGGAATAAAACAATATATACTTTGACACCTCCTTGACAGCGATGGCAAAAAGCGATGATTCCCAGTATTACAACAAGCATGCTACAACTCCCAAGGCTAACAACTTAAATTATCAACCCGGGGTTCGTACAAACTTAAGAGGTGTCGACACTATATGTGCAGCATACAATGTGTCATTCTTTTGTTGATATGATGTAATGGAGTGAACGTCACGAAATCAAAGGCTAAACTAATTTCATAAATGGAAATTTTACTTTGAAAATAAATTAATCCTAAGCAAGAACAACAATTTGTAATTGAAATCCTAAGAGCATGAATTCAAATACATAGGCCTAATCTACTTTATAAAAAGGCATGTTCTAATTGGTGTTTATTCTTCGTCAATAATGGATTTAGAGCCTAGGGGTCATGATTCAATCCTAAGAGACAAAAACCAAGCTTTTGGAGAAAATCTGGTCAAGTTTACATGTGCTATGGGAGTGCTACAGGTGAAACAAAATTGCTACAAGCGAAAAACATAATTTCTATAGGAGGAGATAATTCACTGAATTACCAAGTAAATAAAATGAAAATGGGATGGGAATTTTTTTTTATTATTAATTAGGATTAATTAGGACTCCATTCCAAGTGGAATTATTCCAAAATGTCCCTGTTAACATGTGCTAAGAAATGGCAGAAAATTACTACTCTAAAACTAGAAATTCAAGACCTATAAAGTTAACCTATAAAATTCCTAACCTAATCAAGTGATAATGCATTGGGGTAGATTTTGTTATTCACTTGAATTTTTTTATGACCTAGTACAAGTGGAATAAACTGAATTGAATCCTATTAACATGTTCTAAAAAATAACAGAAAATTGTTATTATTATGCTACAAGGGACTTCCAGAAATTCTAGATTCATGAACTAGTAACCCAATCCAAGTAGCTCAATGATGAAGATGAATTTTCAAAGCTATTCTAAGGATGAATCATGATTGTGACTCTATAAATGACTTGAAAAATAACTTCAATCATTTAACCGAATCCTACAACAAAAGAAGCATCAATACTAAATGCAGAAATAGGAAAAACAAGAATAAGATATACATGTGAATAAGAAGTGAAAAGAATAAAATAAAATTATAGAAAAGGGATCTGAGGCTCTTGGGATGGAAAAGCGCAAGGATAATCAGATTCCTATGAAGGATACGAAGCTTTAGAAGCTAAAAATGGCACCAAACTTCATTATTTGAATCAATCAAAGTACATCCCTGCTAGAAATGAAAGTGGAGTTGCAAAAATACAAGTTTTCTCCATAAGAAGACTAAGAAATACATGCCCCTAGAGAAAAATTCGAATTGGTACTTATAAAAAATTATGAGGAATAATTCTCCTTGAAATGAGGAAGCTTTCACCTCCAAAATCCCTCAAATAGTGGATCTAGTTCCCAACACTAGGAATCAACATTAAATGAGAGGGAACACATTCCTAGATTTTCTCAATCACTGGAGCTCCAGAATTTGTGCAACAATTTCATAATATCTTGTTCATTTATTATCCAATCTTGATATTCATGTAGTAGGGAGAAAGTCCCTAGATTATCTCCTCCTCCAAATATTCATAATATGACCAATATTCTCACAATATTCTACATAAATAAATAATATTAGGCAAAAATATGTAATTAACTCTAAACCTTCCCAATGAACATATTAAAGATCAAATTTTTTCATCTAATGCAAAATGAGAGGTTGAATGTGTTGAAGGATGGTCAAATGGGCCTTAATTTATGTCTAGTTTGGAGGCCCGTCACTTGGGTTATCAGAAATTTGAAGAAACAAATAACATAGGAAATACTTGCTAAATTACTAGGTGCCAATGTGAAATCTAGAAGTGAAACCGTGATACCAAAATATTTGTATATCGACTAAAACAAAAATACATAGTTTTTGTTACAAAACGTCAAGTCCCAATACAAAACTCTGTAGTGGAACCTTTCTATCAAAGGTCTGGATGCATATATAACAAATGTTTTTTAACAACAATTCTTTTTTTTTATCTAATAGAGGGTTGATTAAATAAATTACGTTTGTTGCTAAATAATGCTATAGGAAAATTTGAAGTTTCTCAAGAATTTTAACTTATGGTTAGTTTCTCACGTCAACATACTTGTTCTACCCTCTATTACTTGAACTTAGAGCTTCCTCCTTTGATTCACTTTTTTGCACTTTACACTTGATATATCATCCTAAAACTTCATACTATTATGTACTTCGATCCTCATGCTAACTTCCAATCACTTAAATCCCAATATGGACTCAAGATTGACTATAATATTCACCCATCCTAGAAATTTATATTGATGTTGGAGTCCAGACCTCTTCGTTAAATGGGACGCTTAGAATCAGTGCTTTCTTTGAGTAAACTTGAACACAGGTCCTCTTGACATGAGGTGGCCCAGGCTTAGGTCCAATGTCTCTTATTTCGGGTCCATTATGCCTCAGATCCCCCTATTCTTTGTGTTCCTCCTAACTTTAAAATATGTCAAAATTGTCTCATTTACCCACTTTGGGCTCCCCCTAGCTTTGAGGTTAATGAAAAAAAATATTCAACACCTATAATATAGATTTGAACTTATAGTCATTTTTTTTTTATCTACAAGTGTTTTTTGTAACAACGACCTAATGTTTTCTATAGTAATCACCTTATGGTATTAGTAGAAACAACCTAATAGTTTCACAGAAAAACATCATTTCATCATGCTCATTAAAATAATATAATACCAATTATGACAAACTCAAATGGCTAAAGAAAACTTTTCTTCAATTCTTACAATCTCACATTAAGATTCAGAAATAATTCAACTATTATATCTTCTTATGAACATAATGCAAAGACATATAGAATGATACATCCATGATCTCATTTTTATGAATTTTGGATTCATAATATACACACAAAACCATTTTATGATAACATATTATTAAGTCCATGCCCTCTTTCCAACTAAATTTCTAACTTCAAAGAGGGAATAATGCATAAATTAATAACAACATGTAAAACTTGTGATTGCATTTGTACTCTTGCTACCTTTTATATCAAATTATTATAATAAATTATAAGATTGCATACAAACATGGCAATGCAAACATTCATGTGGAACTCAATTTGTATGAATTTACATATGCCTTTTATTTACACAATTCCTTTAAATCTTAACTTTCAACTATAATAGTAAATATTTTTTTTAGAGGAATGAAAGTAAGTGCACATTTTTTCCCTAGAACATCATCACCATCTCCAATAACTCTAAGTGTTATTGATTTCCTTCTTTCACATTTTTAACATGCAATAATGAAGATCATATTACACATAGCTCTTGATGCTCACTTGAAATGCCATCTTTCCCATACTCATATTTTGTTTTGTGGTCATTTTTGCTATGATTTGAGCCATTTTTTTTTATCTTACCTTTGATTGCAATGATTTATTTTACTTAAGGAATGTTTTTCCACACTTCATGTAATTTTAGCAAATTCTAATAGTGTGATTGAGATAAATTATCCTTACATACTCACTCATGGAAAATGTTCATGAGCTATTATTCGAGGTTGGTGTGCATAAAATGCTCCTACACCATCAATGCTACACCAATTATGTTACACCAGTGTTGTTGCATCATTATCGCTACACATGTGTTATTAGAATCTTGCTACTATTTTGTTTCTACTTAATATCAATAATGTTACATTGATGCTACTACACCATTGTTGCCACATTGATTCCACCATATAGTTGTTGCTACAATAGTATTGTACACTAGTATTACTACATTTTGGATGATCAATTTTGATGCAACTATTTTAATGACATGGTGCCATTATTTGGGTAAAAATCCAACACACAACTATGGTCCCTTATCCTTCTACATAGTTAAATGGAAAAATTGTGCCTTCTACAAGTGCATATGTTGATTGTAAGGACCATGGTGTTGTGTGCATGGTAGTTTCCTTGGAAATTGTAGTAGCTAACATGGATGCATCTTAACGAAAGGTAAAGTTATGAAATTTTAACCAAGTCGTTGAAATCTAATTCCTATTTGAGTTAAGAAATTAAAACAACTTGAGAATCTTGGATTCTTCGAGCTATTTCCAGAATTCATGTACTTAGTGATGGATTTCATGTATTGGTCCATCTTCCCCAAGTATGTCCAGTGTTAGGAACCCAACAGGATACCTCCACTTGGATTTGTAAATCAAAATAAGCTTGTCAGTCATTGATGGTTAAAGCTTCAAGTTGGTGGATTTCATCACAAAATTCAGGGGGGTTCCGTAATGGAAGATAGTTGTAACATCCTACACCAAATAAGAGACAACCAGCCTATATTTCTTACCCACAACACCTAAAGAACAAAAGGATTGATACTAAGAAAACTAGGTAAAGGGAAAACTCACGTGTTCTAGGTTTGTAGAGAATTCTAAGCCCACTATCAAAAGAATTTAAATGAAATGGAATGGTAGATTAAATACTCATGGAAGGGTCTAATAATCATCGGGAGACAACAAAATTCAAGATACTACCCAACCCAGTTGAGATCAAAACAAAGCAAGCTAACATCCACCACTTAAAATCATAACTAGAGAATGTAATGGTTGATCTGGAAGAATTTTATATAGAGAGAATTATCCTATACTAACTAGCCCTTCAAACTTGAATCGATGAGCTCATGCTAGCTATTTTAAGACTAACACCTCATGCTCTTGTAGTTTCAAGCTCTAAGGTTGACGTCAATGTCCCATGAGGTGTGACCCCTACTTGCCCTAGGCCCATCCATTTATCATTTCTTAGTGGTCAGTGCCTAAGATGAAGACCTCTAAACCCTAATTCTAGGTCACTTATAATACTTGTGTATGTCAATTCATAATCAAGATATAAAGCCAAAGCCTGAGCTTGAGAGAAATCCCACCAATTATGCCATAGTTTTGGGAATTTTCCATTGAACACAAGCCTTGTACTTTTAGACTGTCCCACCTATGGTGGGGAATAATCCCATACATAAGAGAAAAGACAAAGAGAAATGCCTCTCATCTCAAAGTAGTTGGGTGTAGTAACGACTGACATTTGAATGAAGAGTGGTGTATGTTATTTTCATGTGTGTCGTATGGGGAGGGTTTGTCATAGAACATCCTCTCTTAATGTGATGGGAGGTGGCGAGATCCCTCACCACCTCTAATTTCTTGACTTCTAACACCTCGATTGGTGGCCCTTTGTCCACATCTAGTATAAGTTGCAAAGGTTCCTTCCAGATGGAAAACACCTCATCAGACTATGTTGTTGTTCGGAAAATGTCTTGATCCTGACACCCCAAGTTAGCTAAGAATTTAGCCGCTTTATTTCTAGTTCATCGAGAAGCCTTGGACATAAATTTCAAGTTATAATTGTTGTGTTCTTAGGTCATGGTTATGGGTGTACACTATTATAAATTAGTGTTTTACTTGAGCTTATAATGATGTTGTTAGTTGTTTATGCATATGTTATTCCACTTGCTCAAAAGACATTAATCATTTTAAAATTAAAAAACAAACTTCAATATTGACCTATAATATATAATATGAATTTTCCATATATATAGTTCTTAAAAACATAACTTAAAGGATCAACCTTTTATGAATCAATGAAACAATATAAATATTACTAATCTATGGTTTATGTTAGACACACATTGAATGTGAGAAAACATGAGTGATAAAACAGTGAATTTCATTTACTATTAAACATTTATAATACATTCCCATGACTGTTGGATCCATCTTCCAACATCTCTTAAACTTCTTTTGACTGTTCAACTTCCTCACCATAACACTAAGTGGATTAGATGTCCAACACTCACCCCTTAATCTGAAGGGGTATGGATAAGTCCAAGAAGAGTGCTATAATACAATATATAATAATGCATGAAAAAAATAGGTTGAATGTTCTCTTTAAAATGAAAGTATAAGGTGGAAGAACTCAAGATCTCAATTGGAAGTGGTTTAAGGATTACCACCAACCCAGAACTCTTCCATGTCTCGAAAGGAGCTGAAATATTATGCTATAGGAAGTGTCCCTAATTATTTGAAGAGGGAGACATTCAACCTAGAAAAGGGAGGTCTACAACGCGTGGTGGTTTAAGGAAGGCCACCAATCAAAGGAATTCTTAGTGTGATTCCCAGAACTCTTCCAATTTCGATAAGAAGCTAAAGTCTTCTGCTAGAGGAAGTGTCCCCAATTCTTTGAGGGAGAAGCTAAACCTGAAGAGGGAGGTCTCAACCTCGCATAGACGGTTTAAGGTTGACCACCAACCAAAGGCATACTCACAGGCATCTTTGTCTTCGACTACAACTCTGAATGCGGTATGGCAGGTTGTGGCCCAAGCTCGCTTGAAGTGGCTTTGAAGCTTGTAGATGACCATCACTCCCGCCGTGTCAGATACAAGGTTAGAAGATGGAGAAAAAGCAACTGCAAAACTGTTCAATGCTCGCAAACAAGTTTTGACATATGACTGAAATATATTCTTGGTTGTTGAAGCCCATTGCCAAGAAGTGATCCATCTAAGATTAATCTTTGTTCTCGCAAGAGCCTTGTTGTTGAAGCATATATTTGAAGAATGAGTGGTTTTATGACAATGCTCACATGGATGAAAATGAAAACAATGATCTTTCATATGGCCAACTCGGTCACAATGTTAGCATTTAACATTTTATTGTTGTTGTTATGGAAGAGAAGCATAATCTCGAACATATGAAGGTGAACTTGCATGAAGGAATCCAACACTCTGAAACTAGATAGGCTTTGAGTAATATGGAATATGAAATGACACATCCTTTTCATATCCAAGACCAGTCTTGTGCTTGTTATGGACAAGCTCTTCCCAAGGTCCAATGATGAGCTTAGGAAGTGCACGCTGAATTTCTGCATCTTTTTGCAAATCCACTGCTTTATTGGGTACTAGATTGATTTGGTGCTTATGAGAATCTATCTCAATGTTCAGAACAAAAATAAGTTTAGAATGATGACTCCACTATTGTAATTATTCTTGTTGAAGCTTAGATTCAAGTTACAAAAAATCTATCTTTCCTTATACACCTTGAAGAAAAATTTGAATATCAAAAATAGTGTCCTTGCTGATTTTCAATACTAGACACTATTAGAGTTTTCAATAACTCTAGCACATTGTCAATTTTATCCATTTAATTTTTCTTATAATTCCACCCTTCAACAATTAGCAAATAGTAACTAGGAGAATAAATATTGACTTTGGGGTCTTAACTCATATGCTATTGATTTTAATAAGAAAACACAATCTTCTAGCTATTCTTTGAACAAGGTATATAATAATCTCGATCTTATGTTTTGAGACATCATTGGTTAATCCACATTCAACATACAACTCAATAGTCGACAAATGCGTCCAGAGGATTTGAAATTGATCACCCCAAGTCCAAGTCCTATATGCGGGCTGCTTCAAGATATGTTACATTGCTCAACTTACTTCAGACATAATACATGAGTATTGCAACATCCCAGCTTGACAACATTTAATGAAAATAATTCTTTGTTTGAAGTTATAAGACTTTCTTACCAGACAGTTTTCCAACCAATTCCAAGTGAGGGTTCATCGAAACGAATCCTCTTCCGGTGAAACCCCTAAACCATTTGCAACCATAGAATTGGTTCCACCTACTGCTACTCCGCAAGTGGTAGATGCCTCTGAATTAGACAGAACTTAACACGGAAGAGCTAGTTCCTGCTATTACTGTAAAGGCACTATAGGCATTAGAGAGTTGCTGGAATGTCTTGTTTTTCCTTCTCCAGCTTCTCCTTTGACGCTAAAATACCACCATTTAGATCAACCCCAAAGTTTGGCTCGTTGAACTTTAGCTCAACATCCGTTTTTGTTTCTCTATGAAGTACAGGGACACCGACTAGCACATGGTCCTTGTTTGGGACAAAGCTAGTCAGTGATGATTCAACTCCAATTGATTCACCTAGAACTACAAGTGACAATGCAGCTCCGCTACAGCTATTTGGAGAACCAACAGCAGCGAAAGTTTCGACGGTTGGAAGTGGATTCGGTAGTCTTCAAGAAGTATCAGTAGAAACTGGTGAAGAGAAAGAAAAAGCAGTGTTTACTGTTGATGCTGTTCTTTTTTAAGTATATAAATGGGGGATGGAAGGAATGAGGAAAGGGTGAACTTAAACTCAACATCCCCACAGTAGATACTGGAAGGGAAAGACTTGTGATGAGGTCAAGAGGGAAATATAGGTTGATCCTCAATACTAATATTTATCCAGATATGAAATTGACGGGTATGGATAAACGAGGTTTTTCTTTTGCTTGCATCAACAGTGCAGGCAATGTTAAGGACGACCTTGCTACATTTTCACTGAAGTTTAAAGACAGTTTAATAACTGAAGACCTCCGAGCAGCCATTGAAGCATACAAATATAGATCATGTGCACAGTCAAGAGTGCTGGAGAATTCATTGAAGACGTGAAGATGTTCTAATTGTTTGGAAAAGTTCCGGGAATGGGTTGATGATAGAAGGACGACATTTCATGTTAAGAGAATGTCGTCCTTCTAGCACTTCCAGAGTGTATATATATATATACATATATAAATAAGCCAATCCACCATAAGGACTCAACCAATACTCTCAGTGTTCAACCAAATTCAATACAATTCAATTTTCAATGCAAACTAGCAATGACAACATGTAAAAATTTACCACAAAGAGAACCGACCAACCTTCAATGCGTCAAGGACTGACTAGATAAAGGGCATGTAGTATTCCAACGCATGGACTGAGTGCTCCATTCAAAGAATAAACTTCTTAGGAATTTAAGGCTCAACGCACTAAGAATTCAATAGATTTCTACCAATGTATCGAAACTTCGTGCAAAGATTGTACAAAAGACTTATCAATTCAATACAAAGAGAATAGACTTAGAGGTAGAGAATTAGCAGAGTAGATGGGCAGAGATCCGATCATTAGGTAGGCAGAGAGACACAGTTGAGAAACATTACCTCTGTCGACAAATGCTTAGAAATATACAAACCCACCAGCGTCATTGATACAGAGAAGCGCGGGTTTACACAGGCCACAAAAACAAGTGGCTCACAAAACATTGAGCAAATTATGAATGAACTAGCTCCTATACCATGTTAGGCACACATGGAATGTGAGCAGACATGACTTGAGTGATAAATCAATGGATTTCATTTACTATTAACATTAATGTAGATGTATAATATATTCTTGTGGTTGTTGAATTTATTTTTCAACATTTTTTGAACTTTTTTTATTGTTCAACTTCCTCACCATAACTTTTAGAGGATTAGGTGTCCAACAATTTACACTTGCATTACATGCTTAAAATTAATATCTAAAAACATGGTTAGGAGTGGTTAGGAGTAACATCTTAGGCTTGCCCAAAGATAAACAAAGTCCAATTATCTAAATTGTTATGAAGTGATGGAAATATACAAAATCTACTTTGTTTTACCATCATTTTCAAATTGGTGTACTATTTTAGGGTGTAAATTCAAATCCTTCTAGGGTCACTCCATTTCAGAATATTTAAAAGGTACATATTTCCTATCTCTGAATTTATATTAGTGTATATTTACATTATATGGTTGAGAGTCATGCTACTTTGCAAAATAATAATATAATTAGTCAAATCAAATACAAGTAAAATTCTTTAATTTTTTGGTAAATTGTAACATGATTTTATTGAAAATTAAATAAATCATGAATCAAATCTAAAACTTACCCTTAGCTAGACTAACAATAAGAGAAATGACCTATGGGTGAAATACTCTACTACTGAGCTACATGTAGTTTCAATAAAAGCATATTTACAAGTTCAACCTAAAAGTGTAAACTACTTCAATATGGTTAAAAGTGAAACCATGTGACTTTCACAGATGATAAAGTGAGGTTGGTAAAAATTATATCTTAATTTGGTTTATTGATAATTAAATTTGGTTGCAAAAGATTACAATCAAAAGCTATACCATGAAAAATGATATTTTTGATAAAAGAAAGTTAAGTATATATGGATTCCCTTAACTCTACTCCTTCATTATTACAATAGGTAGCAAAAAATTAGCTAATAGCCTTAGAGTTCATAGCATATAAAAAAAAACTATCATATATTAAACACACATATTCAACACGGCCTATAGTCAAACATTGTGATGGAATACTTTGACATATCAAATTTTCAATATTATACATGTTGGCATTATAAATTTTATTGAGAAATTCTCTCCATTACTTAATTTGGTTGATTATCCCTAAGATTAGATCCAAAGAAATGCTTAAACATTAAGCTAAGTAATGGAATGATTTGAGTCATGTTTTGAGAATAATAAAACGATGTATACAAGCTGCATAGATGACAAAACATAACAAAAAAATTGATTTGGAGAATAGTAATAAACTATAAAACTTAATATTATTTTTTTGGCAAAAGGAAAATGGAAAAATGAAACATTGAGCTTGATAAGTATTACGCTTTTCATTAATAACTTTTGGGGTAAATGTTCACTGATATAGTTTCTCAACCCACCACAATGTTTAAGTGTTAATAATATAATAGATAAAAATGACCGATGGGTTTTAAAGAGACGTATTAGAACCTATATTTAATCCCATGTTAACAAAATGCATACACGAAATTTAATCTAACCCTTCAAATGATGAGTTTGTATGCATGAAAAAGTCAAAGTACTCACACAAGAATAAATATTTTCTTCGTAAGTTGGCCATGTTTTAAAAAAAATAGAAAAAATATGAAAAGAACTTTTATTTTCATACCTGATAAATGGTACAGTTGTTGCTTTCAATTGAATGCACAGACGTGTTTGACGTTGGGTGTAAGTGGCTTGTAACCAAATTTGATGAGCTTACCAATGACAATGTGAGGGAGGGAGTGAACAGTGAGTTTGTAGGTGAATTAATAGTCTATTCATGGTGAGTTTGCACATTAAAATTCTATATGGTTTGTAACTAAATTTGATGAGCTTACCAATGACAATGCGAGGGAGGGAGTGAACAGTGAGTTTGTAGGTGAATTAATAGTCCATTCATGGTGAGTTTGCACATTAAAACTCTATGTGGCTTGTAACCAAATTTGATGAGCTTACCAATGACAATGAGAGGGAGGGAGTGAACAATGAGTTTGTAGGTGAATTAATAGTCCATTCATGGTGAGTTTGCACATTAAAACTCTATGTGGCTTGTAACCAAATTTGATGAGCTTACCAATGACAATGCGAGGGAGAGAGTGAACAGTGAGTTTGTAGGTGAATTAATAGTCCATTCATGGTGAGTTTGCACATTAAAACTCTATGTGGCTTGTAACCAAATTTGATGAGCTTACCAATGACAATGCTAGGGAGGGAGTGAACATTGAGTTTGTAGGTGAATTGATTGTTCATTCATGGTGAGTTTGCACATTAAAACTCTATGTGGCTTGTAACCAAATTTGATGAGCTTACCAATGACAATGCGAGGGAGGGAGTGAACAGTGAGTTTGTAGGTGAATTAATAGTCCATTCATGGTGAGTTTGCACATTAAAACTCTATGTGGCTTGTAACCAAATTTGATGAGCTTACCAATGACAATGCGAGGGAGGGAGTGAACAGTGAGTTTGTAGGTGAATTAATAGTCCATTCATGGTGAGTTTGCACATTAAAACTCTATGGTAATAATTTTTTTATTTTTATGCGTTTTCTACCAATTCCATAGTGATTTGACCTATCTTAAATGCTCGTTGGAAAAAAGTTAGGTTGTGTTTTAATAAATTAGTAATTTAAGTACTAAGGGAAAAGTTTTTTTTTTAATTTAATTAAATATAATTATATTTCATAAACTAAGGTAGATTTATTTTCATTCAAGATTTACCAAGTACTGAGATGGATAAAATCTCTTTTCACTTTAAAATAAATTTAAATTTGTATCTCAAGAGATTTGATCTTTTTTGGGGCTTGGTAGATGCGAAA
>APFE031009403.1:0-28667 GCA_000404065.3 Pinus taeda | reverse complement strand
GAGGAATCAAACAAGGAAATCAAGCGCAAGACTAAGGTTGGTCTCCTTGGTTCCACTCTTATCTATTTTCATAAAGGAAAATGAAAGTAGACTTTACTTGTTTGTTTCTAAGATAGCTACTAGTCTTAGTGGGAATAGAAACATCTGAGTGGACACTATTCCCGGTAACACTGACCTGCAAAGACAATTTTTAGGCTACTAGGAAGTGAAAAAGAATCCTCTTCAAATTCTGGCTAAATATGAGCAAATCAAATGAAATGCTCGTGAGTTGGTCCAAGACTACTGCATTAGATTCAATTCTGTTTATAATGAAATTCCCAATCATCTAAGGCCACCTGTGGGGCTAGCCATGGTGAAGTTTCTAGATGGTTTTGATGCTGGCATGGCTTATCAATTAAGAGAGATAGAGAGCCGACAACAATGGAAGACATGCGGAAGATCGCGGTCAGCATTGAAGCAAATCTGCTGGCCAAGAGGGCTAGAGAAAAGGCAGAAAAGAAGGTCACCGTAAAAGAAGAATCTTCATCGGTAGACCAATTACTCCGGAAGGTAGAGCAGATGCTTGAAAGGGTGAAACTTGACAAACCTGAGCCACAATTTAGAAATTCTAACTTCCGTGGCCAACAACAACCACAAAATAGAATAACGCAGAGAGATTAGTGAGCCCAAGATCAGACAGCACAACAGCCAGTACAACCAACTTTTCAGCAAAATTTTGTGCATGGACCGGAGTCAGATGAGGACGGGAATATAATAGGTGAAGAAAACCACTTCTTTACTCCTGATGATATTCCTATTTATATTCCTGAGGATGAGGAGTATGTAGAAAGTTTGGCTGCACACAAATATGCAAATTTTATTCTAGCTAATGACACCGTTTTGGATGAAGAATTAGATGAGTACTAAAGAGGCTTTATGAATGCTCTGTCTGCCCAGCATAAGTGATATTCACTTAGAAACAGAGACATGCTGGTTAAACCAATTCAGAAGAGGAAGGACGTTGCAACATCAAAGAATGATTCATCAGTTGCATAAAGGGAAGGAAAGTAGGTGGTTGATCCTGATAGCAGCAAATCACCATCAACAGAAAAATCAAATGAGCCAATTTCATCAAAAGAAAAGAAAAGGAAAGAAATCCCAGTCAAAGAGATAGAAAATATTTCCGCTTTTAATTTAGAGAATGAAATTTCTAAATTGAAGGTATCCATTCCCTTGACTGAAATAATGAGGAATAGTAGTTATAGAGGGCAAGTGTCTAAAATTTTGAATTTTTACCCAATGTCTGATATGGTGAATGTCGAAGATGATCAACCTGAAATGATTTTTGGGCCAGCATTGAATGGTGAGAATCCAGATAAAGATGTGCCACCTTTTTATATCAGTTTAAGATTCCATGATTTTGTGTTACATAATGCCATGTTCGATTCTGGAGCTTCTCGCAATCTCATGCCCAAGGTTATCATGGATAAGCTGGGTTTGGACGTCACCCGCAAATACCATGATCACTATTCATTTGATTCCAACAGAGTAAGATGTATTGGGCTCATCAAAGAATTGGTTGTGAGTCTGGATCAAATCCCAATGAAGAATGTTTTGACGGATATTGTTGTAGCAGATATTCCTCCCAGGTTTGGCATGCTTCTTTCCAGGTCTTGGGCAGCAAAATTGAAAGGGACAATACAACTAGATTTCTCCTATGCAATGATTCTGGTGTTTGGCCAAATGAGGAAACTGTATTGGGAACAAAAAATGAAATACATGATTACAAGCAAGGAGAAACCAATAAATCATCCGATTAATTATGTACATACAAATTTAGAGTCTTTCGTTTTGTATTCTGATAGTTTCAATGATATCAATAGTCAGTTAGTAGAAGCAGAAAATATTCCTGAAATAGAAGAAAATTTCAGAGGAGTTTTAAAGAAAGAAGGACAAGAACAGCAGAACATCGTGGAGCAATCAGCTAAAGGTAATGGACAACAAGCAGACAAAGCACAACAAACATGTTTTCAGCACTTGCAAGAATAGGAAGAAGGTTTGTGGACCATGGATTTCGATGGAGTAGTGGGAAATGATGGCACTGGAGTGCGTATTTGGGTACGTATTCCTTTCTCCACCCCGAACAAAGTTCCTAGTAATGTGTGCGTATGCTCTTACAAATTAGCTTTTGATTGTTCAAACAATGAAGCTGAGTATGAAGCTCTGATTGCTGGCCTAAAAATTCTAAGAAAGCTGAATGCTAAGAGGATTGCAGTATATGGTGACTCCGAATTGGTGATTAAGCATGTCAGAGGCGAATATCAAGCAAAGCATCCTCAGATGCGGACTTACCAAAATGCATTTCTAGACATCATGAAATTATTTTCAGAATATACCTTGACATGTGTGTGTCGTGTGAAAAATAGCATTACTGATGCTCTTGCTAAGGCAGCAAGTAGTTTGAAGATCCCAATGAACTCCAGTAATAAATTCGAAATCCATGTCAAGCATCATCCAATTGTCTCGGACAATCAGCGATATTGGCAAGTTTTCCAAGATGATGAGGAGATTGATGATTTTCTGCAAAACAAAGGTAAGTTCAAAGAAACCTCAATTGATGTAGAAAATGATGATGGTAAAGAGGATGTGCAGATCAATCAAATGGACGTGTTGCAGCTAAAGAATAACATTATTCCTAAAGGCTTGATACCTTTAGAAGAATTCTTTGATCAAGATGATGTAGCCTGCAAACCAACATTGCAGCGAAGAGAGAAGGGTGTGGAAGAGGTCAATGTTGGAACAACTGCTAATTTCAAAATGGTAAAACTGTCTAAAGAATTGCCACAAAGGATAAAAGACAATTATATCAGTTTGATGTCTTCATTTGCCGATGTGTTTGCTTGGGACTATTCTGACTTGAAGACATATGATACCAATATAATTCAACACACTATACCCATTAAGCCCAATCAAAATCCTTTCAGACAAAAGTTGAGAAGGTTAAATCCAAAACTGCTGCCATCAATTGAAAAGGAGATAAACAGGTTGTACAAATCAGGAATCATTGTTCCCATCAGATTTTCAGATTGGATCTCTAATTTGGTGCCCATACAAAAGAAGACAAGTGAGATTTGCTTGTTCATTGAATTTAGAAATCTCAATAAAGTTTCGTTGAAAGATAACTATCCACTGCCTAAAATGGATCATATACTTCAGCGAGTAGTGGGATCATCTCGTATGTCACTACTCGATGGTTATTCTAGATATAACCAAGTTTCTGTCCATGAAGATGACCGAGACAAGACAACGTTCACCACTCCATGGGGAACTTTTCATTATGCTAAAATTCCTTTTGTATTGAATAACGTGGGTGCCACATTTCAGCGTGCAATGGAATTGGCTTTCACAAATGAGAAGGATGTCTTTTCAGTTGTGTACCTATATGATCTAAAGGTGTTTTCCAAATCTGATGAAGAAAACATGTACCATCTGAAAAGTGTCTTTCAAAAGTGCAGAAAATATGGCCTGTCACTGAATCCGAAAAAGAGCTTGTTCGCCATGGACGAAGGCAAACTATTCGGGCACATTATCTCAAAAGATGGCATTCGTATTGACCCATCACGTGTACAAGCGATCCAGCAAATCGATCTGCCCCGGAATAACAAAGAGATTCTATCTTTCAATGGTAAAATGAATTTTCTATGCCGCTTTGTCCCTAATCTTGTTGAACACCTAAGAGAGATTACAAACATGCTCAAGAAGGACAGCTAAGTGAAATGGATGGAAGAGGCTGTAAAATCTTTCAATTTAGTCAAATTGACTCTTTCTTCAGCTCCAATTCTAATCAACCCGGACTACACTCAGGATTTTATATTGTTTTCATTCTCTTCAGAGCATACTATGGCAGCTGTGTTGTTGTAGAAAAGAGATGATCACGAAAGACCAATTGCTTTCTTCAGCCAAGCCATAAGAGATGCAGCCTTAAAATACAACATCATTAAGAAGCAAGCCCTTGCACTTGTGAAAGCATTGAAATATTTTCGGGTATATATTCTACATTCTCGTATTTTGGCTTATGTTCCTAACGTTGCTGTCAAAGATGTTTTAGTGCAGATAGATCCGGAAGGAAGACGAGGCAAGTGGATTGCAGCTTTGTTAGAGCATGATGTGGAAATAAATCCCACAAAACTTGTTAAAGGACAGGGATTGGCAAAGTTAATGGCTGAATCAAACTTGCACACCTTAGACATAAATCTGATCGTTTCTATGTCTGATGCGAATGAGGAAGGTTTGTCAATTCAAGTATTTGAAATGTTTTCTCTTTCTCCATGGTATTCAGATATCATATATGTGCTTAAAAATTTGTCACCACCGCCCATCATGACTAGAAACAAAGCTAGAACTCTCAAATTGAAGGCTTCCAAGTTTTGAATTCTAAATTCTACACTTTATTAAAAAGATCCTTGTGGCGTTCTGTTGAATTGTTTGGTGGAAAAAGAAGCAAAGCAGGTCATGGAGGATTTCCATGAAGGAGACTGTGGTGGTCACCTTTTTTAGAAATAGCGAGATACTATTGGCCGAAATTGTTTGCTGATGTATATAAGGTGGTCAAGAGCTATCATAAATGTCATATTTTTGGAGGAAGGCAGAAATTATAGCCTTTGCCACTTAAGCCCATTGAGGTGAGTGCCCCATTTTAGCAATGGGGGTTGGATTTCATTGGTGAAATTCATCCCGCTTCTTCCAATTGGCATAGATGGATCCTCACAGCAACAGATTATTTCATGAAATGGATCGAAGCAATTCCCACCAGACAAGCTACAGATGCGGTAATTATTTCATTCCTTAAAAATAACATCTTGTCTCGCTTTGCTTGCCTGAGTAAGTTAATCACTGATAACACAACGGATTTCAAATCAAAAAGGATGGTAGAGTTTTGTCATAAATATCACATCATTTTGGGTCACTCAACTACCTATCATCCACAAGGAAATGGGCTGGCACAGTCTTCTAAGAAATCGTTGGTCAACATCATAAGCTGCTAGAAATAAACAAGAAGAGTTGGCATAAGAGGTTCGTCAATGCACTTTGGGCAGATCGGGTTAGTCAGAAGAAGTCCATTGGTATGTCCCCTTTTGAGATTCTTTATGGAGTTGATACAGTGTTTCCTACCTCTCTCGCAGCCCGATAGTAAAAGTTCTTCAGGAGGCCAGCAGTGAAGATGATCCTATGCAGAGATGATTGAATCAAATGGTCCATTTGCAGGAGACCAGAGAAGAAGTTTTCCAAAACACGTCAAAGTTGTAGGAGAAGATTAAGAAAATCTATGACAGAAAAGCAAAAGCGGACAAATTTCAGTTAGATGATGTGGTGCTGAAGTGGGATGCAAGGAATGAGGAAAAGGTTAAGCACGGTAATTTTGAGAATCTCTGGAAAGGTCCTGTTATCGCTCAGGTTGTTCGCTTTGACTCCTAAGGGAATACGGCCGAGGTAACCACTAACCAATCTTTTAGCTGTAGGTCCTAGCTTACCTACAACCAGAGAGGGGTCTCTCTTTGGGATTTAGCTTTGTTTTAAGGGATGATTTTAGGCTAGATATGATGCACATGGGTTTTGTTTAAGTTTGATGGGATGGTGATCTCAGACAGAACTGGGATGCAAGTGTATAATTGTTTTTTCCATTGGGCAATGGAGTCATTGGGAGTGTAATTATTAAAAGAGCTTCTTGGTGAAAAGGTAGTGCTACAGAGCAGGATAGGCAGGCTAGAAACAATTTTCAAATCTGGAAATAATGGAATGAAGTCAAGGAATGAAAGGCAATCAAGAATCTTTCATTATACTGGTAGAGGGAAAGTGGATGAATATTGTGCAGGAGCAATTAAGAATTCTAAACACTATTCAAAATGAGAGAACTAGTGCAAATTTGAGCAGTTAAGAATTCATATTTATGACTAGTCTTGAATAAAACATAATAAATAATAGAGATTCAACATAAGGTACATTCAAACAAATATTATGCTATTCTTCCTCCCTGTTACCAAGATCATGAAACATAGATGAGATTTACAAAATAGAAAACATAAGACACAGTTTAGTATAACTTATTGTTCCATAGCATGACACAGGAATTCTGTAGCAAGTCCCAGAACATTCAATCCACCTTTAGATCATTCAGACATAGTGAAATTCAACATCCATTTGTATTAACACAGTCTGATATGTTACAACGCAGTTCAGAACGAAGAAATCATCAACCAACCCACCAACCAACAACCCTTATTACATTGTTCAGGGCTGTATTTATAGGAAAAATATCTACGAAAATAGATCTGATAGAAGATCTAAGGAAATAACTGCAATTAACCTATCTTCTCTTGTAAGTAATGTAAAAAATATCTACCTAATGCTACACTAGGGGCAACTGCTACAAAAAATGAGGCTATGTGGCCTTTGCTATTATGTGCTAGCCATATATCATAACTGCACATTGCTCTCTGCTCCACTGCTCTTGAGTGGCTTTGATGTGCATTAACTGTGATCTGAGAGCCTTAAGTGGCTTCATCGCTTTCTTTGACTTTGATAGAGGCTTTTAATGTTCACCTGTTCTGATATTGTCGATCTGACACTCTTTGTCACTTCCCTGATACTTTTTTAATTGAATCTGGGCTTTATCTTTCCTCTGATACTCTTTAACTCTTGAATCGGGCTACTTTCTCTGCTGATCCTCTTTAAATTGCTAAATCACCCCTTTTATCTCTTTCGGGCAAAAATGACTGCTGCAAACCATGTGCTGGACTGAGGCTTCCATTTTGGCTCCTTTTTCTTAGCGATGCGCGATCTTTGATTTTCATTCCGGGCTTCCTAAGCAGCGATTTCACCTTTGTGCGATTTTTCTTGGCGATGATGTCAGCATGACATCAGCGATGGGACTTAGTACAACGGATGACGTCAGCGGGGTGACGTGGCAGGGTGACATGGATGATGATGTCATCATGACATGGTGGCAGGGTGATGACGTCATCGGGTGACATGGCGCAGATACAACACAGTGGCAGGAGACATGGCGGCATCGTCATGCAGTGACGTAGGCAAGTGGGGAGGGCAGTAACCGGTTTGCATCAAACCGCTTTTGGTACGGGAGTGGTATGTGACAGGGGCGGCCCGATGCAATAGGAGGTTGATAACTGTCCCAGTGTACGACAGTGAAACCGTCAACCATCGGGCACTATCACACCGCTATGAAGGGGTGCCCGATATTCATTAGGGCCATTGGATCTGGCAGGGCCGATCCTACGGTGGACGGGAGGGCAAAGTGATCGGGGTTTAATAGAAATGCGTGCCCAATAAACATTAATTATTCGCGGTTGTGGGTGGTTAAAACCTTAGGTTTTGGGCTTAATGTGTTTTAGTGCGAGAGCATAGTTATTCGTTCAACCAAGTGTTTAAACAAAATCTATAATAATATGTATGCGCGGAGGGTAATGGTATGGTTTTATGTGTGGGGGGGGGTTAATGTGGTTATTTATTTAACTAGAAATTAAATAAATCCCAAGGATAATGGACACGGAGGGGATAAAAATGGGTCCCAAATGGACCTAAGGTTTCCCAACTTACGTTTATATAGCTATAGTTGCCATGGGGAGGAATATTTAGTGTTTTTTGGGGTTTTTATATAGTTTTTTGTAGAATAAGGGTAGGGGAAATGATTTAGTGAGCTAGATAATAGGGTTAGATGTTAATATGAGGTCTTTGGAATGCAAAGGAGGGGATGTATGCTAAGTTTATAGAATGGAAACTTAAGCATAGGGAAATGAATGGATTGTGTAAAGATTAATTTTACACAAGAAATGTGGCTTTTTTTCACTAAGTCAACTCAGATGTCAACTTGGTTTTTAATAATGATGGAGTGAAAATCGACTTTTTGGGCAGATCCCAAGGTCCTCAAGGAGATGTTAATGAATGATTTGGGAAATAAGAAGAATGGGGAGTTAGAGATGCCTTGCTTGATCAGATCAAAATGAAAAAGTGCCTAAAAACTGTGATCTGGAAAAATATAACACTTGAAAACATGAAATGGATCACATAGCTTGATTTCTGCAACCACAAAACTACTTACCCAAGCTATTTTACCTAGCATTTTTTCTTCTTTTGGTTTGGGTGCACTTGAACTAGTAAACCCAGCTTTTCAACTTTTTTCTTTTTTTACTGGCCTCCTATCTACATCTATACTTATTTCATCCAGGGGCTCAGATTAGGCTGTTGAGCACCCTTGCTTCTCTACCTATCTAAGAATCTGCCAAGATTAAGATGTTTGGATAGATAATGATTCTCTATATTCTACCACAAGAAATTGAAACCTAGGGAGACCAAGATTAAGCTATGTGGACCTCCCTTTAACTGAAAATTCTTCAAAAATGGAATAAATCATCAAAATTGGAATACAGCAGAGGCACTTAGACCAACACACTCTCATGGACACTTCTTTGGCCTCAGTAGCAAATATGGAACATTGCAGTATGCAAAGTATGACATATTTGGTATGTAGAAACGTCGATCACGAAAGATGAATACCTGCTATGAGCAGGAGGCTAACAGTGGCTCCACTTGGGGATGGCTTTTCCTTGTGAAAAGTCAAGAACAGTAGGTCAGAATGCCTTAATATTTAGTTGTTGTTGTACTCTGAAAAATTCCCTTTGCTAGCTGCTTTATTTATGAACATGACAACAGACTTGAAGAGCTTAGGGCCTTCACCTCGGGCTTCAACTATAGCAAGCTTGCTATCCAAACAGAAAACTGAAATCCTACCTACCTACTATAATCAGCACTTACTTTGCTGTTACGTGAAATCAAATAGCCAGTGCAGCCATTTAAGCATTACAAACATCGGTGAGCTTTGCTGTTTGTCCTTGCTGGTGGTAAAAATGGAGATCTTGCCATCAGATATAACTTTGTTAACTTTTGAGAAGATTAGAAAACTGCCGAAATAAGAAACTGTACAAAAGGGTCCGGCAACATATATATACAATTGCTGGGCTGAATTGAAGAATTGTACAAAAGTTTGGGATCACTATCATGCCTTGGAAACTGGATATCATCAACATTTTGATATTGAGGCACATAGCCTACTAATGGGGAAGAGCACTTCTTTACTTCATCATACACCCTGTCAGCACATGAATCATATAAAACATGAACTGATATTTGCAATTTATTACAAACAGGCTCATATGGCCCTTGACTCATCTGCGTAGGCTGCTCCTCTTCTTCTTCGAAAAACTCAGATGGCTGAAAACAAAGAGGCAGGGGATCCACTTGGATCACTTGGTCACGAACAACCGCTTTCGAATCTCCCTCAATCTGATATTCGATGGCTCTTTGGGGCTGCAAAACTAGAGGCAATGTATTTTGAACAATGATTTGGGCTTCCTCCAAATGATCAATATCAACACTTGCTGATACTTGCTTATTAACTGCATGATAGTTCTCCTTATTAAATTGAAAAGAATCAACACAGAAAGGTAAAGTTCCTTCGCTGAAATCAAAATTTTCTGCGCTTTCCTCCTTTACTTCATAGCTGAGATAGGCACGTTGATCATTAATTTTAGGTTGTTGATCCTAAACTGCGCTTTCTGTCCAAATAGGCTCTCACTCCTCTGTGAGGCTGATTTGGTCATTAGGCTCATAATCATCATCATACACATCGTATTTTGGCAAGTAGTTGAAAGAAGAGAAGTTGTTGTATTCATATAGTATATTAGGAGACTGCTCGTTCACATCTGGGTGTATGAATATGTCATCTATTTTCTGGCAGGTTTGTTCATGAATAACACTACTTTCCTCTAGCACCACAGATGTGTTCTTGCGCTTTAAGAATTCCACTTTCATTGTGATCATTTCCTCTAACTTTTGTAACAAACCATGAAGTTTTTCTTCTTGCTCCACTTTCTGCTTTTCTTCCCTGATCTTCAGATTTGCCTCTATGTCCACTGCCATGTCCTGCATTTGTTTCAAAGTGGACAAGCATCTTTCTCTCAAACGGAACTCGATTTCCAGTTCAAAAGCTCTTGGATAATGCAATAGAGCTAAATCAGGGGGAGGTTTAATATTCAAAAGTATAGAATGATAAAATTGACTGAATCTATCAAAAAATTGCTGAACAGATTCATTTGGATGTCTTTCTAACTGATTATATTCTTCAATGAGCAAGAGGTAATTAAGTTTGATCATCCATCTATCAAGGAAGAGCTTGGAAAACTGTTGAAGATCAGAAATGCTAGCCTCATGAAATGCTTTAAACCAAGTCCTAACTTCGCTTTGCAAAGAGAGGGCAAATAGCCTGATACTAACATCCTCGTCCTCCACTTCAAATATATTAAGATAGTCTTCAAAGGCTTGGATATGCTTTTGTGCAGTAATACCATTCTCTGCATCAAACCTTGGGAGATACTCAGGATGATTTTTGGGCAGAGGATTAAGCACGGGAGGCAAAACAAGAGGCTTATACCTGTCAGGAACCTTACGAGGCATGGGATTATGTACAGGGATTGGCTGAATGGGCTCGATATGAACAACAATAGAATGATTGGCTTTGACATTTGTCTCCTCCTTGGCTGTATGATGATTTTCAGCAGCATTTAAAGGTTGTTTTTCTAATGTGCAAGGAGGCTTTTCAACAACATTTTCAAAAGGAAAATCATAAAAATCGTTTTTAAAATACAATATACACAGAAAAATTTTATGGAAGAGAAAGAACATGACCTCTTGGATAGTAATCCAGGTCAAAAGCCTGATCTGCTCATATATTTCTCTTGGGTTCATTTCTCCAGCGAAGTCTTTATTATGAGGATTATGTGGAGTTGCCAGGTGGATAAATAAATTAACTTTGAAGGGAATGATCTCTGTCCACCACACAGATCAGAGCTAAATATGCAATAAGAAACAAAACATTTTGAGATTTTTTGAGATTTTTTGATTTTTTGGGATTTTTCAAAACAAGTTTAAGACTTATTTGAAAGGCAAACTGATCAAAAATGGGGATTTACAGTGATGAATAGATGATTGTCCCCAGTGGAGTCGCCATTATGTTATCGCTCAGGTTGTTCCCTTTGACTCCTAAGGGAATATGGCCGAGGTAACCACTAACCAATATTTTAGCTGCAGGTCCTAGCCTACCTGCAACTAGAGAGGGCTCTCTCTTTGGGATTTAGCTTTGTTTTAAGGGATGATTTTAGGCTAGATATGATGCACATGGGTTTTGTTTGAGTTTGGTGGGATCGTGATCTCAGATAGAACTGGGATGCAAGTGTATAACTGTTTTTTCCATTGGGAAATGGAGTCACTGAGAGTGTAATTACTGAAAGAGATTCTTGGTGAAAAGGTAGTGCTACAGAGAAAGATAGGCAGGCTAGAAACAATTTTCAAATCTAGAAATGATGGAATGAAGTCAGGGAATGAAAGGCAATCAAGAATCTTTCATTATACTGGCAGAGGGAAAGTGGATGAATATTGTGCAGGAGCAATTAAGAATTCCTAAATAGTATTCAAAATAGAGAACTAGTGCAAACATGAGAAGTTAAGAATTCATATTTATGACTAGTCCTGAAGAAAACATAATAAATAACAGAGGTTGAACATAAGGTGCATTCAAAAAAATCTTATGCTATTCTTCTTCTCTGTTACTAAGATCATGAAACATAGATGAGATTTACAAAATAGAAAACATAAGACACAGTTTAGTATAACTTATTGTTCCATAGCATGACACAGGAATTCTGTAGCAAGCCCCAGAACATCCAATCCACCTTCAGATCATTCAAACACAGTGAACTTCAACAGCCATTTGTATTAACACAGTCTGATATGTTACAGCGCAGTTCAGAACGAAGAAATCATCAACCAACCCACCAACCAACAACCCTTATTACATTGTTCAGGGTTGTATTTATAGGCAAAATATCTACAAAAATAGATCTGATAGAAGATTTGAGGAAATAACTGCAATTAACCTAACTTCTCTTGTAAGTAATGTAAAAAATATCTATCTAATGCTGCACTGGGGGCAACTGTTAGAAAAAATGAGGCTATGTGGCCTTTGCTGTTATGCGTTGGCCATTTATCATAACTGCACATTGCTCTCTGCTCCACTGCTCTTGAGTGGCTTTGATGTTCATTAACTATGATCTGAGAGCCTTAAGTGGCTTCACCGCTTTCTTTGACTTTGATAGAGGCTTTTAATGTTCACCTGCTTTGATATTGTCGACCTGATACTCTTTGCTGCTTCACTGATACTTTTTTAATTGAATCTAGGCTTTATCTTTCCTCTGATACTCTTTAACACTTGAATCAGGCCACTTTCTATGTTGATCCTCTTTAAACTGTTAAATCGCCCCTTTTATCTCTTTTGGGAAAAAATGACTGCTGCGAACCATGCGCTAGACTAAGGCTTTCCATTTTGGCCCCTTTTTCTTAGCGATATGCGATCTCTGATTTTCGTTCTGGGCTTCCTACGCAGCCATTTCGCCTTTGCGCGCTTTTTCTTGGCAATGATGTCAGCATGACATCAGCGGTGGGACCCAGTATGGCGGATGATGTCAGTGGGGTGACATGGCAGGGTGACGTGGATGATGATGTCATCATGACATAGTGGCAGGGTGATGACGTCAACAAGTGATGTGGCGCATGTATAGCACAGTGGTAGGCGACATGGCGGCATCGTCATGCGGTGACATAGGCAAGCGAGGAGGGCAGTAAGCGGTCTGTGTCGAATCGCTTTTGGTACGGGAGTGGTATGTGTTAGGGGCGGCCCGATGCAATAGGAGGCCGACAATTGTCCTAGTGTACGATGGTGAAACCGTCGACCATCAGCCATTATTGCACTGCTACGAAGGGGTGCCTGATATTCATTAAGACCATTGGATCTGGGAGGGCCGATCCTATGGTGGACAGGAGGGCAAAGTGATCGGGGTTTACTAGAAATTCACACCTGATAAACGTTAATTATTCACGGCTGTGGGTGGTTAAAACCTTAGGTTTTTGGCTTAATGTGTTTTGGCGCAGGAGTATAGTTATTCGTTCAACCAAGTGTTTAAACGAAATCTATAATAATATGTATGCGTGGAGGGTAATGGTATGGTTTTATGTGTGTGGGGGGGTTAATGTGGCTATTTATTTAACCAGAAGTTAAATAAATCCCAAGGATAATGGACGTGGAGGGGATAACAATGGGTCCCAAATGGACCTAAGGTTTCCCGAGTTATGTTTATATAACTGTAGTTGCCATGGGGAGGGATATTTATTTTTTTTTGGGGTTTTTATATAGTTTTTGTAGAATAGGGGTAGGGGAAATGATTTAGGGAGCTAGATAATAGGGTTAGATGTTAATACGAGGTCTGTGGAATGAAAAGGAGGGGATGTATGGTAAGTTTATAGAATGGAAACTTAAGCATAGGGAAATGAATGGATTGTGTAAAGATTAATTTTACACAAGAAATGTGGCTTCTTTTCACTAAGTCAACTCAGATGTCAACTTGGTTTTTAACAATGATGGAGTGAAAATGGGCTTTATGTGCAGATCCTAAGGTCCTCAAGGGGATGTTAGTGAATGATTTGGGAAATAAGAAGAAGGGGGAGTTAGAGATGCCTTGCTTGATCAGATCAAAATGAAAAAGTGCCTCAAAACTGTGATCTGGAAAAATATAACATTTGAAAACATGAAATGGATCACATAGCTTGATTTCTGCAACCATAAAACTACTTACCCAACCTATTTTACCTAGCATTTTTTCTTCTTTTGGTTTGGGTGCACTTGAACTAGCAAACCCAGCTTTTCAACTTTTTTATTTTTTACTGGCCTCCTATCTACAAGTATACGTATTTCATCCAGGGGCTCAGATTAGGCTGTTGAGCACCCTTGCTTCTCTACCTATCTAAGAATCTGCCAAGATTAAGCTGTTTGGACAGATAATGATTCTCTATATTCTACCACAGGAAATTGAAACCTAGGGAGACCAAGATTAAGCTGTTTGGACCTCCCTTTCACTGAAAATTCTTCAAAAATGGAATAACTCATCAAAATTGGAATATAGCAGAGGCACTTAGACCAGCACACTCTCATGGAAACTTCTTTGACCTCAGTAGCAAATATGGAACATTGCAGTATGAAAAGTATGACATATTTGGTATGTAGAAATGTCGATCATGAAAGATGAATACCTGCTATGAGCAGGAGGCTAACAGGTCCCTTCAAGATTGCAACATATTGGGGTCAGAATGCCTTTCTTCTGAAGGAAATGAATGGGGAAGATTGTCTAGGAGGGCCGATCAATGGTCGGCTACTCAAGCGGTACCATTTCTAAGTTGTTGACGCTGCTTCCATTGTCATTGTAAATACCATTTTATTTCAGTTTGGTTAGAGTTTGTCAAGTCAGTCTTCAAGTCATTTCAAGATCAAAATTGAGTCAGTTTTTCGGTCATTTTTGTTTCATAAATGAGTCAGAGTCTTGTGTTGTTTGTCGAAATAATGACTCCATAGCCCAATGGATGAAAGGCACTGTCTAGCTCTTCCAGAGATCTGCTGTTGTTGGCACCTCTAAGGAGCTACCATCCCCCATTGGAGCCAATGTTAGAGTCGGTCTTGTCAGTCTTCCATCAGAGATCAAAACTCTTTCTGCATTTCATTTTTAGGTGTCTCGCTGCATCCACTCAGCTACATTTCGCTAGGGCCATGCCATAATCCAACAGAAGGGTCTTGTCAGTCATTACCCCTTACGCATCATGTCTGGCACCTGCCGGCTTAGGTCTTTTCATCAATGTTTATTAAAGTCTGTGAACGTCAATGTTTGATCTTTTAATGGAAAAGAGTCATTTCAGTCATTAGGTCTAGGGATTAGTCAATTTGGTCTTCAGCAATGTCCAATAAAGCCATGCAGGCCAGAGGGAGGCCCTTACAAAGTTGTGATTTAAAGATTTTCATCGTCATGTTGATAGATTACGATTGTTCTTCAAAACTCTGTTTTGAAGAAAAGTCAATAGTTTGTCATTTGTAATAATTTTCAAAAGTTTTCAGTTGATCTCTTCAGGCGCAGTCATGGTTTCCTTTGCCAAATGCCATATCAGCTACCCCTGCAAAAAAAGTGCCAGAAATTTCATCATTTTAGTCAAAAATCTAAAAAGGAAAAGTGAAATACAGAGTTGCATTAAATCACGAAAAAAGTTCCAAAACAAAACATTGCCAAAGTGGGTTTTGAAGAAACAAAAGTAAAAACCATGACTCCAATGTCTTTATATAGAGTTTTCATAAGAATCAATGTCATTTTGCACACCAAGGTCAAAGAGAAGCATTTCAAAGTGATTGTGAGAGCTAGCGCATGTTTTGGGTGAAGTTGGAGGTGTCTTGACAGGCGCGATGCACAGGCGGTGTGGCACAACGCATTGAGGGAGCGCGGTGCACTGGGTGTGACCACACAAAGTTAAACAACATGGCTGCGACACACTCAAATGGCACGGTGCACTGGATATGCTGTGCAGCACATACACATAAAGGCCCGATTTTGCTCCGAATTGCAAGAAATTGCCTTTTAATCCCTTGAACTTGCCAGGTAGGGTCGACATCTCGGTTGCTCATCCATTTTTGTGTTAGTATGATGATGGTTTATGGCCGCTTATGGTTGCAATAAAAACTCTTAAACCCTACCACTTAAAGTCATCAAAACCATTGCTGTTAGGGTTGGGAATTCATTGTGTTGATGCCAAGGTTCCTCCTCCATTTCATCTTTCCCTTCTTTCCATTGTTCCCTTCCCCCCTATTCCATTTTTCCCATTTTTCCCTACCCTAAAACCTTACTAAACTCCTATTCCCTATCCCCTCCACTCATTTTTCAAATGTAAAACCCCAAAATCGTACCTTATATAAATTCCCAAACCCTCCTACATGTCCCTAAACAAAATTTCTCCCCATAATTCCTAATCCCTTCATATTATTCCCCTTCCTAACAGTCCCTTGTTGCATTGTTTCCCTTGGTGGCAAAATTCAATTATATTGCATTACAACACAGAGTTTCGTACATCATTAAAGGGCAGTCTAAGCACAATCCATATACATCAGCATCTTTTCTTCAAGGAATTTGGTACAACAGTCATGGCATCTAAGCATTCATCGGATTATGAAATGGAAACCCAAACTGACTCATCCTCGGAAGAACAGGCTCCCCGGAGACCTCATAAAAGTGGCATACATGCTAGGGAAGAACCAACCACCCTCACAGAATTGCAGGCCTACCCTCTTGCTATGTCGTGTTTCCAGCATCTGTTATGCTTTGAGTTTTGTCAAAAGGTGGGTAGTGTTTGATTTCATCATGAGTTGGCTCATCTTTTTGTGCTTCACTTACATGGAGATCACGCTATCTTAGCCGGTGTCACCTTCACACTTACACCTGAATCTGTCTCATTAGCAACCGGCATATCGAACGTTGGAGAACCTTGGCAGAAGAAACAAAATATTGATCGATAGCATTATGAGCCATACATTAAAGCCAGTTTCTTGAGGCAGCTCAAAATAGTCTTTCCATTCCAATATCTGAAAGATGAATATGCTCCACTAATGAAGTTAATCATGAAATATTTCAGCTGTGAGGGGAGGTTCTCTCGTTTATATGCTTATCACATCAGGTTTCTCATGCATTTTACCAGGGTATAGATGATGAATATCCCATATTTCATTTGCAAAAACATAGAGAGGATGAACACCTTATGCAGCACAAAACCCCTGAGCAGCAACTTAACAGTGTTTATCATTTTTCTCTTATTAAGATTTTGGTGGTTCAGCTTGGATTACAAGGCATTACTTGGGATGATTTCATCTCCCGTGACCTCTTCAGCACTTCACAGGGATTATCGGAGGTTAAACATGAGATAGGTGGTCCTTCTCATCAGTATGAGTGCCATGAGAGCACTAGTGTGCCGGTATTCATCACATATCAGAGGGGCATTAGACATTTGTTCGCAGCAGGAAAGCGAGTGTTATCTCCACCCGGGGTGGAAGGGGCCTCGCTTCCAATATCAGCAATATAGGTACAGGACAGAGGCAAGGAGCCAATGCATGATGAGGGGCCATCAGGTGAATGAGAGACCCACTTCATTCTCATTCATGATGATGATACAGATGTGGAGAGTGCCAAACTTAGAAGGATCATCCAGGAGTAGCAAACAGAGATCAAAGCCTTGTCTCTCAATTTGGAGAAGGCTAAGTGGATTATCAGATACTTGGAGTAGAGGAATAAATAGCTCGAAGACCAGCTGAGATCATGGAGCTGCAAGACATCCATGATAATCGACAAGTTGCCCAACAGAGGAGGATTGAGCTCACGCCATTAGACCAAGAGATTAATGATGACCAAGAGTCTTGGCTTGAGCGGATGAACATCCACCTTGAGAGACTGCTAGAAAAGGCTGACAAGGACAAAACATTATTGAGGCATATGGTTTATCACTACAGGGCACACAACATGATTTCCAAGTCTCGGATAAGGAATTTGAAGGCGAAATTGAGGAAGGCAACAAAAAGGCAAAAGAGGCAAAAAGAGAAAGATCGGCTCTGAATCTTGGCTGAAACCTCTTTGGCCCAGTATGACACTTCATAGAGAAGCTCTAGCCCAAATTTCAAAAACTTTGGGTCATTTTTGGTCTTTTGACAAATTTTGGTACAAAAACAGGGTTTTTCTCTCTGTGCGTCGCGCCACATGGCGCACGCTTATGCTAGGGAGCTCTAAATTGCAAAAAAAATATATTTTGGGATTTCGCATGAAAAATCACGCTTGCTGGTGCATGGCCAGGAAGTTTGGGCAAGTTTTGAGTCCTCAAGAGGTCAAAAAACACTCACCAAATGACCTTTCTGCACCTATTTTGAAACACAAGAAGCAGTCCTAGGAGATTGAGGTTTTGGAGAGGAAAATGGGCACCAAATTCAGAAATTGCACTTGGGTTGGAAAGTAGACTAGCAGGGCTTTCCAATACACACACTTGGGCTCAATTTGGACTTCAGAATGTACCTCAATACCACCTCCAAAATGGCGCGATGCATACATCTTTTGGCACGGCGCACAGAGACCCAAAGGCCAAAATCACTTTCGCTCCGCGAGAATTCGATTTGCGATTTTCTCCAAGTGGGCCCGTTCATTTACAATACATTTTTCCCCGCACCTAAGGCAAAGTTTAGAAATCATTTTCATTAAAGTTTGGCTTCTATCCAAGTGGCAAAAGGAAAGCGAGCAGTCACCCTAAAAATCTACGCTACAGTTTTGTTATTTTTGTAACGCTACACCTGTCACTAATGGTTGGCTTTTCGTTTCTAGTTTGTAATAATTAAAAAAAAAAAACTCCCCAACTTTGGGTCGATCCATTTCCTGATGGAAAAGTCTATTTATTGTATGAAAAACCATTTGCAAAGGGTTGGTTGGAATTTATGGGAAATGACGGGAGAGAAACTCAGTTACTCATTGTACATTTTGATAGAGAATTAATGAAAGGTTACAGCTCTGGTTCATGAGATTGCTGTGGTGTGAGTTTAGAAAATGTATTTTCTTTCTATTTCATATGTATTTCATTATGTTTCACACTTCATTCATATTCATTTCCAGTGAAAGTTTCTATGTAAGAAAAGGTAGAATTCATTTTTATTGCTCTGCTTTTGGGAAAGTTTTCATGTTGTGTGTTTTTCTTCTTTTGAAAAGGATTCATGTATTTATGCCCTTTTCACCCTCCTAAACAATCTCTCCATTTTGCATTATTTCAAATCTAATTGCTAGAATTTCTGCCTGTCTTGCCTCACGAAGTAATCTGTGCCTTTGTGTTAAATTCTCTGCTCATGCTATTCTTTTGTCCCATACATCCCAGAAAACTCAGTCATTTATCAAAATACTTCTTTCATATTTATTTACCTAGCCTAAAATCAATATTCATTGTAAGTCATCTCAGACCATATTTTTTATTTATTCACTAAGTGTGACACGGAGAGAGACCTCTCCTGTTCTGCTAGGGCTAGCTACTAGACTGAGCATGGTTTGTGGTCAGCCTGAATTTTGCCTTCTTTCAGCCTAAGGCAGATTTAGGTGCTAACATATTCTTTTAGGACATACCTCTTTACATTTTTTAATTTTTAATATGGAAAACATTTTACAGAAAGAAAAAGTATGTAGAATATTACAAGATTAACCATAGCCAATTCAAAATTATGAATCCTGTTATTATAGAAGCCTAACAAGTCGCTTCCATGCCATGGGCATGCATATGACTAGAACCCTCCATTTTCTCCCATAGGAAGGGTATGTCAGCAAGTCAGGGAATTTAGCTAGTTCTGAGCTAGAAACCCCAGATTCTGTGCTACTTTTTCAAGGCCAGGACTCAAGCCATTGCCCAAAACTCCATTAAACCTTCAAGAATGATAAATAACATCAAAATAATGATATTGATGTAAATAATTTAACTAACCCTTACTGGCCATGACAAGCATTTGCTCAAACATGTCACAAATATGTAATCTACAGGTCATAATAATGGATCTAAGCATAAGGATATCATACTTATCTAAGAATCACTAAAAGGCATTAATTCCTTATCAGAATAGTTGAATTATAATATGTTAGGTCATATATTCACTTTTCATCCATTTACAAATCAAAACATGATGATATCCATACATCATCACTCTCATAAAACATAC
Source organism: Pinus taeda (assembly GCA_000404065.3). Classification (NCBI taxonomy): domain Eukaryota; kingdom Viridiplantae; phylum Streptophyta; class Pinopsida; order Pinales; family Pinaceae; genus Pinus; species Pinus taeda. Next base: position 8,974 of record APFE031009403.1, on the reverse strand, counting down.
TCATAACTAGCATATAAACAACATAAATGTCAAGGATACAACATCCATAAAATCCACATATAAACTAGTACATTTACACATGAAATTCAAAGGAGAAGGAACTCTTATTAATGAATGCATAAGCCAGCCAGGTTTCGGACTTCCACATACCACCCGAACATAGATTGGATGAACCAAATATTTATTTCAACCAATCACCCACGTGCCATATTCCAAGCATGAATGTGGTACTCAAATAAAAAATCAAACAGGGCTTCCCGAGGCTAAACCACCACACCCTCATTGTTAGTCCCTTAATTTTCTCTCTTGTTTCCATTTTCCCCTTCCTAAATCATTACCATTTACCGTTGTTTTACCTCTTTTATACACCCTCATCTTGCACCAGTCCAAGCACGGTGACATATTTCGTATAAACTTTATTTTTCATACTTCTAATTTAACTTAGCATTAAATAATCATTTATTACATGATTTCTTACTTTTAATCACTCTTTGTAACTTATCAATATCTCCAATGTTTATTTGGTAGTTAGAGTACTTACCGTGACCGCTGATCATAGTGTAGGATCACATCTTGCACCATTGCCAGCACAACAAATCCTTGCAGCAGATCTGAACCTCCTTGATCACCACCGCATTTTGAGTAGCTTCAACAACAACAAGAAGATCGATCCAAAGGCAGCCGAGATCAAATCACCTTGTTTTGAGTAGCTTCAACCACGACAGCAAGATTGATCCCAAAGGCAACCGAGATCGAATCTATGAAGGATGAAAGCTAGAGATTGGCTACGGCCAGTTTTGCTAACTGTCTAATTTTGAAGGCCAAAAAGCTAAATTCTGCGTTTGGTTATGTAATCGGTTATATGATATATTTTGGCCTTTGGCCAAAGATCTATATAATGTAGAATGTAAATAGGACAAAGGGAAGTTCTTGATAGTAGAAGAGAACATAGACATAGCCAGAGAGGCAGTAACAGGTTGTTGTATTTTGTTATCGCCCGAATCTGGGCTAGACAATCTATTAATGTATGTACTTGCCTCAGTGAATTAATAGAAGGGAGCTCCACCTCATGTTTCACAAATTGTGTTTCTGTATTTGAGCTGATGAATTGATTAAGGTACTGAGAAACGTTTTAATTTAAAGGGGAAACGCGTTGGTTCACTAGGACCCAGCCAACCCAACACGTTTACCCCCTTTCCTGTTTTCCTGAAATATGTGTTTACATTGACAAGTGTGATTTAATTTTAAGCACATGAATTCTTGTCTGAGTGAAAGAAGATCGGTTGTGTGAAGTAGATAAATTGCTTTTCCTGCACTTGATTTCAGATTGGTTTCCCTCCGCCTGGTCCGAGCAGGAGAAATAATCCTGCACTAGTGCACGTTGGTGTGATATCTACTTTTCTGCAATTATGTTTGATTGGTTTTCCTCGCCTGGTCCAAGCAGGGGAAATGAACCTACACTAGGGCACGTTGGTGTGATGCAACAAGCCTTCTTAGTTTACTTTCCACAAATCTTCTTTCTTTCATTCAATGATTATGACAAGATAAATGTATATTGATTGTTTCTTTATTCCTGCACTCTATTAAGATCAGAAGCATTCACTTTTTATGTGTGCAATTTGATTGAACAGTATAATAGCACTTGCAATAATTAAGCACTCATTTTAAGAATTAAATGCTAAGTGCAGGAAGCTCTGATCTGGTGCAAGAACTAGTTTTTTGCCACAGGATCTGAGTATTTTGAACCTAGAAAAGTTCAAGCCCTTGCAAGAAGCAACAAGCCTTTAGTAAAGATGCTATTTATACCTTTTGCATAAATCTCTGTTCCTGCACTAGTGCAAGCAAACTACGATAGTACAAGATAGATTAGTGCAAGAAGGAAATCTCTAAAGGAGCAAGTTTAAGGGCCCGTCTGATGAGATTGTTAAGTGGCTCTACTAAAGAAAAACAGACACTTAGTACTTAAACAATAATTAGCTAGAGTGATTGTTGTTTATCTTTAATTCCCTCTTGCAAATGCATTCTTCCTTTTTCCAGTCTTAGATTATTTTGATGGTTCAAGTTGCCTTTTTCTCTTTTTGATTTGATTTTGCAATCTTTCCTTTAAAGAAAGCAGGGATTTATATTAGGAAGATTCATACCATCTCTGGCATTTCCTGTGCTTTGTCTCTAAGTTTACGGATCCCCTGAGTTGACAAATTAAGTGTTGACGAGTTTTCTTAAGTGTAATTCCTGCACCAAACATTTTCACGCCGTTGTTGGGGAGGCAGTTTGATTTGGTAAGAATATTTTGATTATACAATAGAGGTAATTTTTCCTTTATTTTTGTAGTATTGTTTGGAAAAACTTTCTTGAAGGAATTTTACTGGTCTTAATTGATTTCTGACAACATTTTTTATTATGAGTTGTTTCTTATTTTTCTTTCTTTTTCGAAATGAATGCCTAGAAAAGGTAAGGGTTCAAAGCCCACTAAGTGTCGAAAGAATTCTAAAAACAATTCTCATATTGGGTCTCCTTCTGTAAGTAGGAAGCCCAATCCAATTCAAACCCATCATGCAGGAACAATCCACTTGGATTCTAGTGACAACAACTCAGGTGTGGTTCAGCCTATTGAGAGCGGTTCAAGTAAAAGGGAAACAATGGCGGACCATGAAGATCATGTGGAAGGGACTAGTGAAAACCAGGTAGGTGGAGAATAATCCACTTTTGTATTTCCAAATGTGGATCCTGATGCTGTGGTGCAAATGAATAATATTCCACCATCATCTCTCCCTCATTTCCATGGTAAAGTTCATGAAGATCCTGACTCTTTTCTATTCGACTTTGATATTCTATGTAGAATTTAAGATTCTTCAATTGACGCTCAGAAGTTAAAATTATTTCCTGTTACTCTCAAGGACTCAGTGCTAGGATGGTTTATGGGGCTAGGAGGAAACACTATAACCTCTTGGGATCAGATGGAGAGAGTTTTTTTGTCTAAATATCAATAATATTGCAAAACTCGGGACATGTAGAATGAGATTTTTACAATCATACAGGATGATGATGAAACTCTTGAAGATTAGCTAGAAAGATTTCTGTCTATTTTACAAAGGTTGAAACTTAAGCTTGATCCAAGTACTATTAGAACCTTGATCTTAAGAGGACTTATTGATAATGCTAGAAATAGTTTAAATCTGTTAGGACAAGATGATATTTCTTAGCAAACTTGTGAACAAATTTGTGAATTATGCAGTAAATTTTCAAGAAATCAGTACAGATCCAGTAGAGGAACTCGAAATAGAAATAGAAAAACTAAATCTACTGATGCTATCATTATTGGACTAGAAAGTAAAATGGAAAACATGAAAATTGATATAATGAATATTGTTACCAAAAAATTGGACTCTTTAAAATTTCAGCAAAAACTCATGAAGGAATAAGAGTCATTATGTATTTTCTGTCCTAAATGTAGAGACAAGCATCCTCCTAAAGAGTGTCCTCTTAATTTGAAAGAAACTAATAAGTGTGCTATTTGTGCAGAAGACCATGTCACAGAAAAATGTCCCTCTATACTAGGACTTAAAGATGTATTTACACTGGGACAACATGAAGCTAAATACTTGTGTCCTATGGGAGCAAGAAGGAATTGGCCTCAGGTAGGTGCATGTATGGCTCCTGAATTTTCTCCACACTATTTTGGTTATAATTCACATCTTATCCTAACACTAATCAGCAGTGGCAGTATGAGAATCAATATCAGCATGGGAAACCTTCTCAGCCATGGCAACAAGGTTGGAGAAGGCCAACTCATTCTCCATATTCCTACCAACCACCTATGCAGTCATTTCCATCTACGCATACACCTTATTCAATGCCTCAGCTTCTGAGTTAGTCTAATCCACCGTTACCTTTACCTCCACTTTTTTGACCTCCTCAGTTTCCTGCTCAACCTATGCCTAATCCTAACAATAATAAAGCAGTGCAAATGCTCTATGTAACAAACTCACCTTTACCATTCGAGTACCAGTCTATTCCAATTGGGTTCATGATATTCAATTAAGATTGGGAAGGACTGTAACATTAGAAAATTAGAAGCAACCTATAGTGATTGATGAAGAGAAAGGAGAAGAGGAAACTCTTAACCATTCTCCGAAAGCTATCACTAAGAAGCCCTTACCCTCTAAATCCTTGCCATCTTCTTCCAACCAGCCTCCCTTCCCAGATAGGCTAGTAATGGAAAGAAGTGAGCCTATTTCTGAGACTAGCTTGGCATCAGAGGTTCAGAATCTTTTCATTAAGATACCTTTACTTCAAGCCATGAAAGAGATCCCGATTTGTACCAATATTATTAAGGAACTTTGTCTCAAGAAACCCGTGAGGAAGAGATTGGAACCCCAAACCATTCAATTTGTTGGTATGGTAGCAGAGTTGATGACGATATGTGTGTCTATGGAAAAATATACTGATCCTGGAAACCCTATTGTCTCAGTTCAGATTGGTAATGTCCTTGTCTCTAATGTTCTTATAGACCTGGAGGCAACCATTAATGTCAGACTAAGCAAACCATGGATCAACTTCGGTTATCTCATCTTTTCCCTACTCCCACTGTGCTTGAATTAGCAGATGGATCTAAAATTAAGCCAGAAGGAGTATTGGATGATGTGATCATCTCATTAGATTATTGGGAATATCCTGTTGATTTCATTGTGCTTCAGCCAAAGAACCCAGTAGGAGGACATCCCTTGATCTTGGGTCGACCATGGCTTGCTATAGCCAATGCATATATTGGATGTCATTCCAGTGATATGTATACTTCATATGGAGATTCTAGGAAGAAAGTTACCTTATGTTAGATGATCCAAAAATACAATTTTATCATAGGTTATAAAATTAGAATAAAATAATTATTAATTTAAGATATTAAATTAATAATTATGATTCTAGAATGTTTAATTATTTAATGGAGACTTTTAGAATTAGCATATTGTTGTAACTAGATATGACTCTCCAAATGTGTCGTATCTTAGGCTCTATTTTAGGAGATCTGTTAGCTAGTTGGTTTGAATAACATTTATTGTAAATGGAAACTTGTTATTTAATAAGTGATCGATAATTAGAGGTAGTTAGGACAAGGAGCTTATAAATAGCTCATTGCAATATTGTTTGTGTTGTTCGGGTGTAAACTCTTGCAAAATCAAATTATGTAATTGTTTTTTCTGATTAACAAAATTATGTGTCTGAGGACACTTCTACCATTATTATGGTATCAGAGCTCCAGTAATGCTGCTGTTGATTTTAGGAGGAGATTCCAGCTCTATCAAATCATGGAAAACTCAACTCCGTTGAAGTGATTAGCAAAAGATTGGTATGAAATTTGCAAATTTTTTTATTGATTTTAGATCTGCAAATTCTAAAATCATTTTTTTTTCAAAAGCAACAAATGTGAATCTGTGTGATTTTTTTCAAATTGGTTGAGTGAGTTAAAAAACATAAAAAGAAGGACAACATTGTATATTTTAACTGTTTTTAAAATCTTTTCAAAACATTCAATCGATTCTGAAAATCGATTCTGCATTTTTTATGAGAATGGTTGACATTGATTTATGCTTAAATGCCCTGCATTGAGCATTATGGCATCGATTTTACATGGTTTATAAGTGGTCTGGCATCGATTCAACTTTGTGGTTTGGCTTTTGAACCAGCATCAAGAACCAGCGTTACATTCCAACGTTTTCATTGGCATTGACTTCTGATCTTCTTGAAGCGTTTTAATTGGTCATCCAATTTCATTGTCTACATCCTAAAACAATGTTTTACAATATTTAATTGCCCTCAAATTATTGTCTGCTTGAAGACATCATATGCAGAGAAGCTCCCAAATAGAGAAATGCCATCATTTCCTTTCTTCTTAGCACCATCCATGGCCATTGAAAACAATGTCGGGGTCTTCCAAGAATTGTTTAATGCTTGCAGGAGGAATCCAAACCAGGTTTGGAGAGAGCTACCTCCATATTCTTCAGCAAGATTGCGTAGTTCTGTGTGTTCTATTTTGAAGACAGCGTGGAAACAGAGGTATGTTTGCACAAAAATTGTGCAAGTATAGTGAATTTGATCCACGAAACAGAGGACAAACCACCGTTTACAGATAGTGTCAACAAGTATTCAAGAAGATCTGTCTAGCAACATAGAAATGCTGGTATTTGAATGATTTTTCGGTAATAAGATTCATGTTATTTTCTTGCCCTGGATTGCATTTTTCTGTATAATTCTATATCATATTTGTTGAGAACAAGCGATTCCTACAACGTGTTGAACCAAGCTGCCAATCTCGTGTTTTGTTGAGAAAAAGCGATTCCTACAACGTGTTGAACCAAGCTGCGATTCAGTAGATTTGTCAAATCTGGTGTTTTGTGACACCATTAACTGTAATTTACACCGTGGAGAGTCCATCTGGCAGTGCCTCCTACAACATGTTGAACCCCCTTGGCATGGTTGATTAAATGCAAACACCAAAGCAAGTGTCAAGCCGGTGATAGCCATGGCAACTACCACTATAGCATCCGGTAGAGGTCTAGTTACTGTTATACTTCTTAAACTGCAAAGTAACACCGAAAGGAGAATATGCAAAGAAAAGATACCCAGAACACAGAATATGAAAAGAAAATATACCCAGAACACAGAATACCAATGATTTTATTACTCAGAGAGAAATGTTCACAGGCCTCTTCGAGGGGGCAACCTCCAATAGAGCAGAGCTCAATTACAAAATAAAACACGATACTCCTCGCATGGAGTCTCCATCCTTTATATATGACTCATACATGCAATACCACGGGCCAATACCGTGGGTTTTATTAATACCGTCTATCTAATACTACCGCCCATTTACCCTTAATCTACTACTACCGCCCATTTGCAGCTAACTGTGGTCCCATCATTAATTGCGGGTTAACCACTTACAAATATTAATGTGGGCTTTATTGACTCTTGACTATGACGAGATCCCATGACATAAATAAGGGGGTTAGGGTGGGACCCTAACATGCCCTCCCCCTTAAGACTAGCCTTGTCCTCAAGGCTGAAGCTGCGGAAACTGCTGAAGAATAGTGGCTGGTTCCCAAGTTGCATCTTCCGGAGAGGTGTCTTTCCATTTGACGAGGACCTCCTTAATCATGCGGCCGCACAGGTGCTTGTCTAGTGTGTCTAGAACCTATTCCGGTTGAAGCCAGATTGACCCTTCCTCGTCCAATTCCGGTAGACTGGTTTGAACTCAGCAATTGTTCCCAATCACTTTCTTGAGGCACGATACATGGAAAACTGGGTGGATTTTTGCTATAGGTGGCAAAGCCAACTTGTAAGCCACTTCTCCAATGCGCTGAAGTACTTGGTATGGTCCATAAGATTTTGGAGAGAGCTTTTGACAACCCTTGTCTTTGAGTGATGTTTGCTTATATGGTTGCAGCCTAAAAAACACCTGATCCCCTTCTTGAAATTGGCACTCTGAGCGATGTTGGTCAGCCTGTTGCTTCATACGGTTCTGAGCTTGATGAAGATTCTCGCGCAGGTGGGTGAGCATGGTTGCGCGGTGTTGTAGGAGTTGATCCACGACTTGGACTTTGGAGCACCCCGTGAGATAAGTAGGGGAAGGCAGAAGTTGACGATAGACTGCTTCATAGAAAGTCATTTTGGTGGTGGCATGATAGTTGGTGTTATACCACCATTTTGCCAGAGGTAGCCACTGTACCCAAAGGTGTTGCTTTTCTCAAGTGAAACACCTAAGATAGGTTTCTAGACATTTGTTGACTGCTTCGGTTTGACCATCTGTTTGTGGATGATATGAAGTACTAAGTTTGAGTTGAGTGCCTTGTATTCTGAAGAACTCCTGCCAAAAATTACTGGTGAAGATTGGGTCACGATCGGACACAATAGAAGTGGGCATGCCATGCAATTTGAAGATCTGATCCATGAAAGTTTGGGCAACCAAGGTTGGTGTAAATGGTTGAGGTAGGGCGCAGAAATGAGCATACTTCGACAGTTGGTCCACAACCACCATGATGACTGACTTGTTCCCAGACTTTGGAAGACCTGTAATGAAATCCATGGAGACCTCTGTCCAAATTGACGCCGGAATGGGCAATGGTTGTAATGTGCCTGGTGTGTTGACTGTTTCCCCTTTGTGGCGTTGACAGACGTCACATTCTGCTACGAAAGTAAGGATGTCCTGTTTCATACCGGTCCAAAAGAATGATCTTCTGGTGCGCGCATACGTCTTCTGAAAGCCCGAATGTCTTGCAATGGGCGATGAGTGTAATTCTGCCAAAATGCTACTTTTGAGGGTGGATGTTGGTGATATTACGACTCTGTCCTTGTAGCGAAGAATATCATTCTGCCACGAGTAGCCCTTGCTGGAATTAGGATCCGCCTGCAATTGAGAAATAAGTTGGGAGAGACCTGGATGTGAAAACCATTCCCTGCGAGCTACCTCAATCCAGTCTGGAATTGGGAGGGAAATTGCGAGCAGTGTACTTTCCTCCTCAAATTGGCGCGAAAATGCATCTGCTACCCGGTTGTCTTTCCCTTTCTTGTAGATGATCTCATAATCATATCCCAGCATTTTGGCGAGCCACTTGTTTTGTTGTGGGGAAGATAGGCGCTGCTCCAGAAAATATTTAAGACTGTGATGATCTGTGCGGATTTGGAAATGTCGACCCAACAAGTAAGGTCGCCAGGTCTCTACTGCATGTAAGATGGCCATCATTTCCTTCTCGTAGGTAGATTGGCCCATATTCCTCCCACTTAGTTGTTGGCTGGTGAAGGCCAATGGTCGCCCTTCCTGCATTAAAATCGCTCCAATACCTGTTCCCGATGCATCCCATTCAATGACAAATGATTTGGTGAAATCCGGTAGGGCTAAGACTGGAGTGGTACACATGGCGTTTTTGAGCGTGGTAAATGCCTGTTGTGCTTCCTCGGTCCAGAAGAAGGAATTTTT
>APFE031009402.1:0-62298 GCA_000404065.3 Pinus taeda | reverse complement strand
TGGGATCTGGTGGAGCTTCCGAAAGGTAGGAAAACTGTGGGGTGTAAGTGGGTCTTCAAGCTGAAACGAGGTGTGAATGATACGGAAGACAGGTACAAAGCGCGACTGGTTGCAAAAGGGTTTTCTCAGAAAGCTGGTATTGACTTTCATGAGATTTTTTCGCCAGTGGTTAAAATTGTTTCAATTAGGATTGTGTTAGCATTAGTGGCTTTGTTTGATTTGGAGTTGCAGCAGTTAGATGTTAAGACTGCATTTCTACATGGTGATTTAGATGAGGAAATATATATGGAACAACCGGAAGGGTTTGTTCAGCATCGCAATGCGAAATTTGTCTGCAGGCTCAAGAAGTCATTATATGGCCTGAAGCAGTCGCCTCGGCAGTGGTATAAGAAGTTTGATTGATTCTTTCATGTTGAGTCAGAAATATGTTATAAGTGAATATGATCATTGTGTTTATTTTAAGCAGTTGAATAATGGCATATTCATTATCTTGGTGTTGTATGTTGACGATATGCTTTTAGCAAGCAAAATCATAGAAGAAATCAACAGGTTGAAGGCTCAGATGGCATGGACATTTGATATGAAAGGTCTAGGAGCAGCAAGACAGATTTTGGGCATGGAGATATTCAGAGACAGGAGCAATGGTAAGCTATGGCTATCACAACAAAAGTATATTGAGAAAATACTTTTGAGGTTTGGTATGGATAACGTGAAGCCTGTATCAGTCCCTTTAGCTTCTCATTTTAAGCGTTCTTTGAGTTTATGTCCTAATACAGATGAAGAAGAGGATTATATGTCTCGAATTCCATATGCCAATGTATTAGGGTGTTTAATGTATGCGATGGTTTATACTCGACCAAATATTTTACATGCAGTTGGGGTTATCAGCAGGTACATGACAAATCCAAGTAAATAACACTGGTCAGCAGTGAAATGGGTGCTTCGGTATTTGAGATGCACAAGTAGTTATTGTATCACTTACAATAAGAGTAATGAATTTGTTTGCGGATATGTTGATTCCGATTTTGCAGGTGATTTGGATAAGAGAAGGTCAAATTTAGGGTACGTCTTTACTCTTGCAAGTGGAGCTATCAGTTGGATGTCAAAGCTACAGAATATTGTTGCTTTATGCACTACTGAAGCATAATACATTGCTACTTCTCATGCTTGCAAAGAAGTGATTTGGTTGAAAGGTTTGTTTGGTGAATTTGGTAGGTTGCAGGACAGCATCAAGTTATTTTGTGACAGTCAAAGTGCAATACATTTGGATAAGAATCCGGCCTATCATAGTAAATCAAAGCATATTCCAATTAAGTACCATTTTGTAAGACATGTTATCACTGAAAGGGGAGTCTCTCTTGAAAAGGTGCATACAAAGGAGAACTGTGCAAACATGTTCACGAAACCAGTTTTGTTGGAGAAGCTACACTGGTGTTTGGCTTCTCTTGGCTTGCAGAAAAGATAAAATAATAATAACAGGGCATCAGGCTAATTGTTGTCAAGGTGGAGATTGTTGAGATTTTCTGTTTGAAGTGAAATAGGGAGAAATCTCTGTAGGTGACAACAATAGAAATTCAGTTCCTAGATTAGCTCCAGGTTGTTGGGAGGTGATTAATGCCTCCTATATTTGATGTGAGGGAGTTAATGAGGCTGTTAGATTCTCTATGCTATATAACAGGAAATCATTCGGATGTTGGCTAAGAGAGGGTGAGAGTTTTATGAGTTTTTCATTATGTAATCTCCTGTTTGATTAATAAATTCTTGATGCCTATGTTTGGTGGACGTAGCCTAGATTGGTTGGGTGAACCACGTTAATTCCTGTGTCTTATGTGCTTGATTGTTTCTGCTGTTTTATCTTGTTTAATTTTGTTGTGCATCTCTCCAACATGCTAGATATGTTAAAGAAATCAAAGATATTTGAATGTATCGATTGGCGAGAGAGTTTGCACTCCGTTGGAAATATTTAGTGGTTAATACACTGAGTATTTATTTTTTTTACTTAGTTTCAAATTTCATTGTGAGATATTTTTAACCTCTCCTAATAAAGTTCAAAAAATAGGTTGTTATCCTAGTAAAGTTATGCTCTTATTAAATCATAAATTATTCCTAAAGGTTAGATGTACTCTTGATGCAGCTATAGTGGCATGTACATCTATGATTTCATGCACCTCCTTTTCGTTCAAAACACCCTTTCGTTATAAATCCATCGGTAGTAAAGTTATGCTCTTATTAAATCATAAATTATTCCTAAAGGTTAGATGTACTCTTGATGGAACTATAGTGGCAAGTATGTACAGATATTATTTCTTGCCCCTCCTTTTCATTCAAACAGGCGAGTACGATAAAAATAGATAAGCTATACGATTGTAATGGTGAATAGGTATGTGAATGATTCGGGATTCATTGTGTTAGCATTTTCTATTTCAGAGCTTGGATTTTTTCCCTAGTTTACCAATTAAATAAAAGGTAAATGGTGGTCGTAAACGAATGCAAATTTATCATTAATCAATATAACTTGATGCTTCAATACCAAAAAATTCCAATATAAAATATCTCAATGAACAGAACACGTCTAATACCATTCTCGCTGTATTCAAAATTATTTCTGGACCCTAGTTTTTTCATGTGATTGAGTTTTCATATTCCTTCCAACAAAAGCACTCTGTTCACCTTTGTGAAATACTAATGAGCATATCTTTATAGTTTAACTAAAAGTAACTCAAATAAAAAATACAAAATCCGCCTCTGTCGTATGTCTTGTATTAGAGATAATGGAGAATATCTTAGAATAGTGAGTTGGTTCACAAGACCTCAAAATGGGAATTAGTTTATCTTTTTTAGGTTATGGTTCTAACTTCCCTAAATATGTGATTACTATATTGTGTATAATGTACATGAGCAATGTAGAGCGTTCTGCAGAGCCAAACTCTCTTGGTTCAAACTCTCTTTCGTAGATCTGACCAGTGAGTTTTATTTCTTTTAACACAATATTGCCATTTTTATCATGGTATCAGAGCCTCAGGGCTGAGGAACCTGTACGCTGAGAAGAGAGTGCGACTAAACCAAAATTTTCATAGGTTTGAGGAGAATAAACGCGACGATTACGAAATCATACATACCATCACTGTCTGAGATATTGGGTGTATAGCTCTGACGACGTCGTAGATAAGTGGTGTACACCTGCGACGACATCTCAGATAAGTGATGTACATCTGCGACAATCGTGTAAACAACAAAAAGGCTTCAAGATAACATTGCATCCTGAAGAACGCCATAGAGGCTGACAACAAAAGGTTGTCTGGAGGTTGTGAAGGAAGCAACGGTGATCTGCAGGTGTGCTGTGAGATCAAACAACATTGAAAACCAATGATCCGTCTTTGTCACAAATCTCGAGTAAATCTAACATCTTCTTTTAACTATCGAAATTTTTTTGTCTAAATCGCCAAGATGAATAATAATATGTTTGAATCATGCTTGAATGAGCATAACAAGCTCGATAGTTCAAATTATGCAAATTTGAAATTCAAGATGCAAACTCTGCTAGAAGTGCAGAGTGCTTGGACGATTACAAATGGGGATGAATAGAAACCAACAGCTGGATCCTCAACAATCCCAGATTGGGAGAAGCGTGAGGGTAAAGCAAGGACATTGCTGAAGATGTCAGTGAAAAACAACATCGTACCACACATTAGAGAGTGTAAGACAAGTAACGGGATCTAGGGAATTCTGAAGGATTTATATGAGATCAGGAATAAAAATTGTCTTTTTTTCCTGAAGAGCAAGATCTTATCCCTGAAGATGGAGGAGAATGAAACAGCTCCTTCATTCATAGCAAGGATCAAGGATCTGAAGAACAAACTATCAGACATTGGCAAGGCGGTTACAAATATAGAACTTGTAACCATTACAATGAATGTTGTGATAGATGACTATCAAACGTTCATCACTAGGATAAATGCAAGAGAGAATATCCTAAAATTTGAAGAGCTGACAGGAATACTGATGCAAGAAGAAGAAAGAAGATCAACTCTGAAGCCCCAGAGTGTCGATCTTGAATTGATGGCAAAGAAGAACTTCTTCAAAGGGAAAGTAAATCTGCAACAGTAAAACGGAGGACATTCAAAGAAAGGATCAAATTAGACCCAAGGTATGCATCCGAATAGAAATAACTCTAAAATTAAATGTTTTTATTGCAGAAAACTTGGTCATATTGCCAGAGAATGAAGGAAGAAGAAATATCATGAAGGACATCACAAGCAGAAACGACACGCAGGTCATCTCACAAATGAAAATCATGTGCATAGTTTCAGATTGTTTATGGCAGATTTTGATGAGAATGTTGATGCAGACATCTGGTATGTAGATTCGGGAGCATCAACACATATGACAGGGAACAAGCATTGGTTCAAATATTTTAAAGAAATCAAAGAAGGAGCACAAATTTACCTAGGTGATGATAGAAGTCATCAGATCAAATAGTGTGGGAAATTTTATGTCATTCTACCTAATGGTAATGTAAAAAAAATTCATAATGTCATGTATGTGCCCAGTGTAACAAAGAACTTGATTTCTATATTCATGATCACAAATCAAGATCTTAAAGTTGAATTTTTTAAATCTAACTATTATATTAAAGATCTTCTAGATGGCATGAAGACAATTTCTATAGGAATCTGAACTGGAGGTCTGTACAAGTTGGATGTATGACCTGCACCAGTTCGAGCCTTGACAGCTACGGGTTTGACTACAGAAGAGCTATGGCATCAGAGATTTGGTCACATCAACTACAATGATTTACTGTCACTACAGAAGAAGGAAATGGTAAGAGATCTTCCTATTCTAAAGCAAGTACATAATGATTGTGATGCATGTACATTAGGAAAAATGCATAGAGAAAAATTACATGTTCGAGTAAAAAGGAAATAGAGGGATATACTTGAATTAGTGCATATAGACCTGTGTGGACACATGCAAACAAAATCATTAGGAGGTGCTCTGTATGTTTTACTGTTTATTGATGATTGCACAAAGTTTTTTGGGTATATTTCTTGAGTAAGAAGAGTCACACATTTGAATACTTTAAGCAGCTCAAAAACATGATTGAAAGGCAAACATGGAAACAGACTAAAATTCTCCAGTTCGATCAAGGGGGAGAATACAGGAAAGATGATCTTATCAGGTATTGTAAAGGCCATGGAATATTGCAACAGTTCACAATAGCCCATTCTCCACAGAAAAATGGAGTAACTGAAAGAAATAACAGAACACTGGTGGAATGTGCTAGGAGCATGTTGAAAGGTAAGAATCTTTCGAATGGTTTTTGGGCTGAAACAATGAATACTGCAGTTTATTTGAAAAATAGGAGTCCTACAAAGAGTCTTGAGTTTAAAACTCCTTATGAAGCATTATATGGATTTAAGCCCATAGTAGAACACTTAAGAGTATTTGGATCTAAAGCATTTTCCCATATTCCAAAGGAAGATAGAAGAAAACTAGATTCGAAAGCCATCAGATGTACTTTTATAGGGTATTGTTCACAATATAAAGCTTATAGATTATTAAATCCCTCTACTCACAAGATTTTTGTTAGTAGAGATGTCATATTCCATGAGCAAGATCATGAAGAATCTGATAAGCACAAAGGAATGGGATATTCCGTACTTGGTGGAAGAAGAAGCAGAAAACAATCGGGATCAGCAATAGACAAAAGCAGAAGATGAACATCAACAGCAACAACAATAGCAGTAGCAGCAAGAAGAAAATAATGATCAAACAAGGTTTAAAGCTACCCCACCTCTCAGGAGATCAGATAGGAAAGCTGAATTGCCTGGAAGATATACAGAAAATTCTTTTATAACTGGTATGATGAATGTTGTTGAACCTTCTAGTTATAAAGAAGCAAATGAATGTAGAGAATGGAAAATAGCCATGGAACAGGAATATGAATCAATAATCAGGAACAACACTTGGGAACTAGTTGAACTTCCTAAAGGAAAACAAACCACAAGTTGTAAATGGTTATACAAACCAAAGATTAATGCATATGGAACCATAGAAAAATTAAAAGCTAGATTGGTATCAAAGGGGTATTCAAAAAAAGAAGGTATAGACTATGAAGAAACCTTCGCCCCTGTAGCTAAACTAAACACTATCATAATGTTAATTGCTTTAGCTACTAAGAAACATTAGATGATACAACAACTAGATGTAAAGTCTACATTTTTAAATGGAGAACTAAAATAGGAGGTTTATTTAGAGAAAACTGAAGGGTTTGTCCAGAAAGGGAAAGAACATTTAGTCTTTAGATTGAAGAAATCACTTTACGGAATAAAGAAAGCACCCAAGTCTTGGTATGAAAAGATTGATTCATTTTTCTACAATTTGGCTACAACAGAAGAAAAAATGACCCTAATATTTACACCATGCAAGATGAACAAGGGCACATAGTGATGATTTCTCTGTATGTAGATGATTTTATCATTACAGGTGATGCTACATATTTGATCAAAGAAATCAAGCAACATATGTCACAGGTATTCGAAAAGAAAAAGCTTGGTGAATTAAGATAATGTTTGGGTCTTGAAATATGGAGAGATTCAAGAAAAACATTTTTGTCCCAAGTAAAGTATGTCAAAGGCCTGTTAGAGAGATTTAGGATGGATCAGTGTAAGCCTGCAGCAGTACCATTACAACAGAACATCAAACTGTGGAGTGAAGATGGCTCAAAGGAGGCAGATGCAACACTTTACAGACAGCTAGTTGGGAGTCTAATCTAGCTAACCACCACTATACCAGATTTGGCTTATGCAGTGAGTGTGCTAAGCCAATATATATCCATGCCACTTGAAAGTCATTGGAATGCAGTGAAAAGTGTTCTGAGGTATCTACAAGGTAATGTAGATTACGGTATTATTTACACTGACTCTTCTGATGTTAGATTGACAGGATTTGTAGATTCAGATTGGGCTAGAAATTTATATTATCGTAGATCCATAATATGTTATGCATTCAGAATTGGATCCAGGGTGATCACATGGAACAACAAGAAGCAGAACACAGTCTCCTTGTCCTCAGTGGAAGCAGAGTATCAAGCCATGTGTGCAGCAACGTGTGAGGCATTTTGGTTGTGGAGAATTATCGAGCATGTCAGGGAAGAATAGATAGACGCAACAAAGATCAGATGTGACAATCAGAGTTCAATCAAACTTGCTAATAGTCTGGTGTTCCACAAAAACACTAAACATATTGATACACAATTCCACTTTGTCAGGGAGAAAGTGCAATCAAAAGAAATCCATTTGGTATATTGTAATACATGTGATAATGTTGTAGACATTTTCACTAAGCCTCTTGGAAAAATCAAGTTTGAAATGTTTAGGGAGATGTTAGGCATATTTGTGAACCCCTTCTCCATTAAGGGGGAGTGTTAAGATAATGGAAATAATCTTAGAATAGTGAGTTGGTTCACAAGACCTCAGCATAGGAACTAGTTTCTATTTTTTAGGTTATGGTTCTAACTTCCCTAAATCTTTGATTACTATATATTGTGTAATGTACATGATAAATGTAGAGTGTTCTACAAAGCCAGACTCTCCTGGTTCAGACTCTCTTTCGTCGAGCTGATCAGTGGGTTTTATTCTTTTAATGCAACATTGCCATTTTTATCATCTTGCACATGGAAAAAATCTTGCAGTGGCAAGCCAATGGGGGGTATACTATTACTAAAACATAAAACACGAGTCAGTTTGAATGCATGAGGATGAGCACATTGAGAACATATTCCCTTTCTCTGCCAAACACAGTAATGCATGCCTCCCTTGCCTGGTTTGATGTAAGTCGTGCATTAATTCCTTCATTTTCATCCGCTATCCAATGCCGTAAATTCTTTAACTTCCCTGATGCCATGGCTAGATTTAGTACGTTTCCGAGCACAGTGCTATGAAATAGACTCCATAATTTTCTCATTGGAAGGAACGAAGCCTCTCAAGATTGTGGATAGGAGGTACGCAAACCAAAATGATGCAAGAATCCAGAGCTTCTCTTCTTCTATTTTCAAAACATGGGAATTATGGATGATCTCTTCTTTTGGGAAAGGCTTTGCAAATTTTGCCTTATCCAGAAGATATATATGGTTCAACAGTTGATGAGACCTTCCAACAATCAATTCATTTTCTTTGTCATACAATTGCTCAAAACGTATCGTAAATATAGGGTCCAGATATTTTCTTAAAGAGTGCTTCGGAATGCATCTCTTACACTTGCCCTTAAAACCCTAGTTCTTGCACTTGGCTTGGTGGTGCAACAAGGGAAGCGGGTATCAAAGTAAGGAACAGTGATATCTTCTCCCCTGATGGGCTTGGAAGCATGTATAAACATGGCATTTCTGACTACCAGCCAACTCAAGTTCAGCAGGCAGGAATTGTTAATGAGGGACAAAAACATCCAGAGTCTAGTATATTTCTGTTATCGCAGACAAAGTTTGGCTTCCTTTCTACGCCTTCATCCAATGCGTTCAGTCTTACAATTTCCAGAATACAGTTAACATCCACCTGAAAAATTTCAATTTTTACTTCTTGGCCAACAAGGATTTGATTGTTCATCTTAAACAAATCTATGACAGGAATCTAAAGGTTGTTCAGCGTAGAGGAATAGAGTAAAGTATAAATTTGACGGAGTAATCTTTGGGATTTCCTGGAAACACAGGCTACCGCGGCCATAAGATCTTCTTGAGACGCATTGTTGATTTTACACCTATTATCCACTTGGAACATGGCGATAGAGATTCTCTTATAAGAAACTGCAATGGTGTTTCTTACCAGGAAGAGCTGCCTGGTGCTTATTTCTTGGGTGGCATAAAGTCCTCGATAACGACTGTCCTTAGTCATCTTGATCTCCACAGAACCCATGAAATCGCTCACTATCAGAGGAGAAGATGTGTATCCGAGTAGGTAGTCCGAGATGTCATACTCGCTATTCAGCCCTTGGGCCTACAAAGTCTTGGCCTAGTGAAGGGATTTTTTTATTTCGTTCTTATCGATTACTTTTCTCCACCAAATTACAACTATCCCAAACATAAACAAAATCATGAGAATGTGAGAGAAAATGAACAGAAGTTAATCCACCAACTAAATGATGTAGACTATTTCAGTAAGAGGCAGAAAATTCCATTGGGGGAGTGCCTAATGAAAATTTTGGGTATGGACAGGCTCAGCTCCTCAACGAAGCTTCAATGAGAGTGGATACCAGAGTAGGGATCATAAAATATTTCCGCACAGTTTGAAATTGGAATCGTTTAGGGTTTCAATTAATTTCAGAAAAATTGGGCGACATTGCCAATTTGAAATAGTGAACGGGGAGGTTTGAAATCGTAAACGATGAGGTGGGTCAGAGAAATTAAAGTACGAATTATGGAGTTGCATGGGTCAGTGCTATTAAATCGAGCCGCTGAAGTTGAAACTGTAAACTTTGCCGGAAAGATGATGGCCATATATGGGTATGCATATTAAGAAGGCCATACACCAAACATTAAATACCTTATAGCATAGGAAATATTGGTCTCCCTAAAATACGTGCTTATCAAATTGAAACATCTACTCAAGTGGGTAGAAATCCCTATTAAATTGAAACTTTTACCGTGGACTTCGGCAACCTTATCCCGATTGCAGGTTCTTGGCATCCGCTTAGGTGGCCCACTCGCGCCCACCTCTCGGCCTCCGTTTACATAGAAGGGCATTAGAAATGCAGTTGTCTTTAGTTTGACGTTTTGGACTTTACGGTGTCGGAATCTTGTGGAAACTGTATTTTTGACTATATATATGGATTCAGCACCCTCAAAAATCCCTAGGGCACTTATATTGTGGAGGGGTTACCTATCAAACTTGTGATTTCAATAAATCCTGCTAGATTTTAGAGAAATTATACCGGAAAAACCCATCTAAAAAGCTTCCAAAAAGTCGCACTAAAGACAACTCCATTAGAAATGGAGTTATCCTTAGTGCGACTTTTTGGACTTTCCAGTGTTGGAATCTCATGGAAACAATTGAGGTGAAATCTTGATTTTTGTTATTTAAACTGGTTGTTTTACCATATATATGGATTCAGCACCCTCAAAAACCCATAGGGAACTTAGATTGTGCAGGGGTTACCCATCAAACTTGTGATTTCAATAAATCCTGTGAGATTTTAGAGAAATTATACCGGGAAAACCCACCTGAAAATATTCCAAAAAGTCGCACTAAAGACAACTCCATTTTTAAAGCTTCAATATTTTTAATTTAATTACTGTCCATTGATTTTTCTATTTGAAATTTAGGTTACATATTGGAATGCATGATTGATGTATTTGTGGGTAATTAAAATTTTACCTTTTACAATTTATCTCAAATATTTATGTTTAAAAAAAAGAAATTAGATGGAAGTTTCATCACGACAAAGAGTAAATTGTATCCAAATTTTTAGGAATCGAGTGTAATTCTTGAAACTACTTTAAGGGTTTTGGAATAGTATCTCATGAAGAAAGGTTATTGTTCATTATCCTGGTTCCTATGGTTCCTATGGTTCCACCTTTTCTCATATTACTTTAACAATTTTACCAACTACTTTAAGAGTTTTGGAATAGTATCTCATGAAGAAAGGTTATTGTTCATTATCTTGGTTCTTATCGTTCCACCTTTTCTCATATTACTTTAACCATTTTACCAACTACTTTAAGGGTTTTGGAATATTATCTCATGAATAAAGGTTATTGTTCATTATCTTGATTCTTATGGTTCCACCTTTTCTCATATTACTTTAACTTTAACAATTTTACCAACTACTTTAAGGGTTTTGGAATAGTATCGCATGAAGAAAGGTTATTGTTCACTATCTTGGTTCTTATGGTTCCACCTTTTCTCATATTACTTTAACAATTTTACCAATATTGAAGAACATTGCCCGTAGAGTAATTGTCTGGATTTTAATTTGTGGGTTGAATCTCTAAACTTCTTGATTGTGTCATATAGTCTCAGTTATCAACCAAATTTGGCAGGAAAAAAGTGACCAACGAATGTGGTAACATCAACATTTTTACCATTTCACTAAACTGTCGTGGAAGAAATGGCCAACGAATGTGGATTTTCTTGACCATTTCACTAAACCAAATATTTCATAAAAGCAACATCCAACAAATGTGAAAACATCAATTTTCTTGACCATTTCAAGAAGGTGCATTTAAATTTCCCAAACTTGAGATAAGGTTTGTGTCGTTTGAGATAAGGTAGGTGTGATTATGATGTGTTGTATTAGGTACTCTTTTGTATAGTCATATTTAGTCTATCCACATATTTTCAATATATTCGATCACAAATTTTTTTGGAGTAGCTAGTGGATTTCAAAAGACCTCTTGGAAAACCAATTTTAATTCTAACAAAAAAACATGAGTACCAATGAAAACTATTAAAAAAGCCTATCTTCAAATAAAAAATAAAAAGAATAGTCTCCTATAAATGTATCTTTTAAAATTATCTGAATAAGGAACAGATATTATTAGATACCTTTAAAGTTTTTTAAAGGTTAAAACAATATTTTTTTATACTTTGAAGTTTTTTTAATGATTTATGGCTAGAGTTTGATAACCATTATCTTACTTCTAATAATTATCATGGTCATTTGAGCTTCTATATTGTCCATGCAATGCAATATTTAATATGTATTCTAAATCTTTTATGTGAAGTTTTTAAATTAACCTTTTACCATATGTGTATTGGCCAATATAATTGTGAATTTTTTCAAATACATTTTGTTACTTTCTAATGTTTTTTACTAACTTCAAATTATATTAATGTTTTGAAAAGGATGTTAAAAAATTGGGTGTTTTTATTTCATTATCTTTTAGAAATTTTAAAAATAAAAATAGTTTTTATATTTTTTATGGAAAAATGTTAATTATCACCCATAAAGAGATGTATCTTCAGAAGTTTTTCACCCGAAATAGCTTTCATCCTCATTCTTCCCATGAGGTTTGAACCTAAACTAGCCAATACTACATCACATACTAACCAATAAAACTACACCTCAAAAGTATATCACATATCACCATTAATATGTATAACAATATTCCATAAACTAATAAAATATGCTTTCTTCAATGCATGATACATAAATATTTCATATTTTCTATATTTATTATATTATAAATATTTTATTTTTAACGTATTTTTTTATTAATTTTAAAAACTATTTAAACATTTAATATTATATTTTGATTTAAATGAAAATTATTTTTGAAATATTATTTAAATTTTAAAAAGTTATATAAATTTAATTTTAATTTGCATTTTTATTAAGAAGGTTGAGAATTTTGTTTTATGTATAATGTTATATCATATTATGGGTTTATCTTTTTAGACTTTTTATTCTAAAAATCATGGAAGTAGATAAAAAATATATATATAAACTAAAGTTTTAATTATAATTTATTATTAGTTTAAAAATAATTTTTAATTTAAATTAGTTTTATTTTTCCTAATAAATTGAATGTGTATTTGCAATTTTAAAATTTATACTTATAATAATTTTGGTTTTATAAAATTAAAATTTTAATGTTGATTCAATATAAATAAATATTAACTATTATTATTATATGGGAATTTTTTATGTAACTATTATTTATATTAAATATGATTTTGCATTCTATAAATATATTGATGCTTAAAATTTATTATTATGGTATTTATTCATTTTGAAAATTTATTATTATTTTAATTTATAGTATTATTATTAAATATTTGTTTATAGTTAAACAAAAAAAATTGTAGATATATGTGTTTATTTTGGAATTGAGTTTCTTAAATTTTAATTTAATTATCAATAATTATTAGGTGGATGGTAGAGATTTAACCTCTACTAAATATTTTATAATATTTATGGTAGTATACACAAATTAAAGATTGAGATTTATCTTCAAAACAGTTGGCATTTCCCCCTTTTAACGAAATTGATTATTATTTTTTTAAATGGAATATGAACAAGTGTTTTATGAAGTGAATGATGGGTTTTTGGTTATGGAGCATTGATAAGCCATGGTATTGGTCCATGGTATTGTAAAAAAACCTATTTATAGATTAGGAATATCCATGGCAAAGTGAGAGTAAATCTCCGCGGTTAAGAATATTTTTCCATATTGTTTTAAATGTATATATGTTTATCTTATATATTACTTCTTTTTACTATTTATCAGGGAGACGATATAAATTAAATAGTTGATCAAGTAAGCATCAATTCATAATAAGCATCAAAACTAACTAAATTATAACTTTATTTTAAGTTAAATCCTTATAGGTATATATCCATAATAAGTATGAAAATAATTACTACATGATACATATTGAGTTGCTAAGATTTAAAAAATTGTAGAAACTAACTCAATTATAACTTTATTTTAAATCATTATTCTTAATAGTTATTCAATACACGTATTTTTTTTGGAATAGGGCTTCCATAATTTAATGTCATTATTAATAGTTATGCCAATAGGCATAGCTATTTTGGAATATATATTCCAATTTTTTTATTTAATTATCAACAATTATTAACAGGGTGGTGTCTACACTTGTCAATATTCATTAATCCGCAAGTCATTGTGGTCATCATTAACTAATCCTTCCCTAAAAATAACAAGATAAAAAAAACCCTTGAGCTAATAATAATGAATCGATCTAGTAGGTGGGACCCTTCCTTAAAGAGAACCCTTTGCCAAAGTTCAAGGTTAGTATGCATCTTGGTTGATGTGAATAAAAATCTCTTGTTGAGAATGTGTTACATTGATCATATAAATGTTTTATATGTCAATTCGAGAGTTGATGGTCTCTTTCGTTATATAATCTTTTGAGTCATAAGAATATATATATTACATATATGTGGTACGAGGATCTCAGGCTCCTGATAAAGAAAATGGATACGATGATGCTCCTTTTGTAGAGGCAAAAACCACCTCCGATGAAGGTGGGCATGTGTACTTGGATTTTTCTTCAAGTATGTACTAGATTATGAGGCATGATTGATTGACTTAGGTGCATCCTTTCATAGATTCCCCATAGGGAGTGGTTTTTTGAATATGAGAAACATGATGGTGGTGATGTCTTTCTAGGTGGTTAAAGGAAGACCATAATTTTAGGGCGAGAAAAATTCAAGCTAAATCTTACAAATGGAAGGCTTAGAACACTTCTTGGTGTTATCCACATTCATGGATTTGCCAAAAATCTAATTTATGTAAGCAAGATGGATGGTGTAGGTGTAAAGATAATGTTAGAGAAAGATACTTGCACGATGGTTCGAGGAGCACTGGTACTAATAAGGGAATTTCAGATCGAATCTCTATACAAGATTATGGGTCATACTTTTATTGATGGGTGCAACAGTTATATCATTCCTAAAAGTAGAGTAGAAAATATTATAGTCTCTAGTGAAAATGTTATGCCATGGCATCAAATACTAGGGAATATTAGAGAGAAGGGCCTTTGGATACTACATGGTAATGGTATGGTAGAATGCATGTCTAATTTCTCTATGAATTCAGGTGTAAAGATAATGTTCAAGAAAGATACTTGCAAGATGGTTCGAGGAGCACTGGTACTAATAAGGGAATTTCAGATCGAATCTCTATACAAGATTATGGGTCATACTTTTATTGATGGGTGCAACAGTTCTATCATTCCTAAAAGTAGAGTAGAAAATATTATAGTCTCTAGTGAAAAGGTTATGCCATGGCATCAAATACTAGGGAATATTAGAGAGAAGGGCCTTTGGATACTACATGGTATTGGTATGGTAGAATGCATGTCTAATTTCTCTATGAATTTTAATTTATGTGAACATTATGTATATGGGAAGTAGAATCAGATGAGTTTTCCCTCTGGTTCTAAGAGGGCAGAATTAATATTAGAGTTTGTGCATAGTGATATGTTTGGACCTGTTTTGGTTCCATAACTAGGTAAGTCTATGCACTATGTCTCATTTCTAGATGACATCTCAAGTCATACATGGATATATTTCCTTAGGAAGAAATATGAAGACTTTGATAGGTTTAAAGAATTTAAGACTTTGGTGGAAAATTGGACCGAGAAGAAGATCAAGGTGTTGATGTGATGTTTATGAAACTTGAAGGTGATATACAAATTGCAAGTGAAATTTTATGTATTTTGGGTAGTGGATCAAGTTACAAAATAGATAAATAAGTTATTTTTAAACTTAGCTAATTGCCAAAACAGAGACAAAATACCATATTAGAAACAAATAAAAACAAACATGATAAAGGAGTTCACCGCTCCTCGGCTACATCTCTTGGTCCATCTTCCAATGAAGGGCCTCTTCCATTAAGTGCTCCAATTTTGGTTCTCATATCTTTAAAATTTTCAAAATGAAAAAAAATGTCTCCAATGGATACAAAACTATCAAAAACCTCTCTCTAAGTACTTTCTTCACCTCATTTCGCCAAAAAATGAGAAAGTTATGCTTGTTACAAGTTTTTCTCAATTTGAATAGCTAACCATCCTCCAATTTGGCCCAAAATTTTCTTGATCACCCCAAAATCAGAATCGGCATGCAAACCTCGCCTATAATCCTGCCTGTCGGGCGAAATTGTCAGACAGATAAACTGTCCATTAACACCCCAATTCGGAAATTTATGGTCGTATGGGGGCCACATGCCCAGGGGTCGGGGCTAACCGCCTGCCCCTACTAGTCGGGCCCTCAACATGTTGCATCATGGTCATATGCACCCATAAAACCTAGGAGTGGTGCCCACATGGCGCGAACTCCCAAAACTCCACAGGCTACAGTCATGTGGGGAGTTATATGACCCAGGGTTTGACCGAATGAAAGAACCTGGGGCTAAGCCCCCTTATACTCTACGTTGGTAGTCGTATTGGCTGCATGTGGCGAGTTACAGAAAGGATGAATAGGACGTTGATGGAAAACGAAATAAGATTTCTTAGTGGCATTAGATTAGGTTAGGAGTTCTAGGTAGAGGAAGTGGATACCACATGTTACTTGTTTAATAGGTCATCTTCATTAGTGTTGGAGGATAAGACTCCACATGAAGTATGGTCTGGTAAGAAATCTTCTCTTTCACATCTCAAGGTGTTTGTTTGTAATGCATATGTACATGTTCCACACGAGAAAAGAACCAAGTTGAATAGTAAATATGAAAGGTGCATATTTATTTTGTGTAAAGATGGTTTAAAAGGATACAAGCTTTGGAACCCAAAAACAAGGAAGGTTTTGTACTATCATGATGAGGTACTTAGAGAGGTGAAGGATGTTATGAAACAAGAAGTCCTATCAAAGGAAAATGAATGATAGAAGTAGAGTTTGAACTAAATGAGGAATAATCAAACTCTACAAGAGAATAGGAATCAGAAGAGGAAGAACTACACACTTCGGTTTTGAGGAGAATGGTTCAAGAAAGAAGGAGTGTAGAGAGGTATAGTCCATCTAATTTTAGTTCAATTTTTTAATTTTTTTTACTGGTGATGATCCTAGAACTATCAGGGAGGTAGTGGATTGAAAGGATGGAAAAATCTAGAAGATGAACATGATGGAAGAAATAGCAACCCTAAATGAGAATGATGTGTGAGATCTGGTAGAACTATTGGATGGAATAAAATTGATTAGCAGCAAATGGGTGTTTAAGAAGAAGGTCAATGTTGAAGGAAAAGTGGAGAAGTACAAAGCTCGATTAGTAGTGGAAGTTTATTCATAGGTGTCATGAATTGATTTTAGTGACATTTTTCCTCATGTTGCCATGTTAGCTACCATTATATTACGTTTATCTGTTGCTACTAATTTATATTTTGAGGTAGAAAAAATGGATTTGAAGACATCATTCCTACGTGGGGATATGGAAGAAGAGATCTTCATGAAGCAAACAGAACGCTTTGGATTGAACAGAAATAAAGAATGGATATGCAGGTTAAATAAGTATTTCTATGGGTTAAAGCAATTACTAAGGATGTGTTATTAGAAATTTGATACATATATGAACGGACTTGGCTTCACAAGGAGCAAAGTGAATCACTATGTGTATTTTAAAATAGTTGGTGATAGTGTTATTTGTTTGGTCTTACACGTGGATGATATATTGCTAATTAGAAATGATAAAGAAACTATTTAGGATGTGAAGACCTATGTGTCCTATAAATTTTTCATGAAGGATATTGGTGCTGCAAACTTAACATTGGGCATGGAAATTAAACAAGATAAAGAAAAGAGGAAGCTCTGGTTAAACTAGAGGAACTATGTCGAGAAAATATCACAAACGGGTGAAGGTTCCTATTCCTGTAGGTGTAAAGCTATCTATAGAACAGTTTCCCAAGACACGGTAAGAGGAAGAGGACATGTCCATGTTTCATACGCAAGTGTATTTAGTAGTTTGAAGTATGCAATGGTATGTACCAAACCAGACATTACACATGAAATGGGAGTATTGAGCAGGTTTATGTCAAAACTAGGGAAGAAGCATTGGACAATAGTAAAGCAGGGGGTGGCACTAGTGACTATGGTATGTGCTTGCAAGGAAGACAATAATTGGATAGAGTGTTGGACATATGCAACTTTGTTTATGAAGCCTAGGTTGGAGATTTGGATCAGAGAATATTTACAAGTGGGTATGCCTTTAACCATTTTGGAGGAGCAGTCTGTTGGATAAGAAAGAGACAATATGTAGTGGCACTTCAAACTATATAGGTTGAATACATGGCAGGCACTCATGTAAGCATGGAAGTAGTTTTGTTGTAGATATTGTGTTTAGGTATGGGGTTGGTACAACAAGCTAGAAAGACATATTGCAACAGCCAAACTGCATTGTTCTTAGAAATGAACCATGCTTATCATTTGAAGACAAAGCATATTGGTGTCCAGTATCACTTTGTGAGGGATATGTTTGAAGACAAAAAGGTGCTTTTATTAAAGGTGGAAACATTGAAGAATATTGCAGATGCATTGACAAATTTTGTGAGCATTGAGAATTTTTCTTGGTGTAGAGAAATAATGGGCATTACATCCCTGGACTGATTACTTTTGTACTCTTGTGACCCCTTGTGTGGAAAGAATACAATAAGAGGGAGAATGTTGGGTATGTGTTTGTCACGGTGTGTAGGGCCTAGTGGGGGAGTCGTAAGGGAGGTGGAAGCACCCCATGTTGGGGGGATTACAAGGGGGAAACAAACCCCTTTATTGAGGGGTTCGTCCAAAAAACAAAACTTATGTAGGTCTGAGGATGGTTGGGTGGAGCAAGGATGGTAGTGGACCCAAGGATGGTAGCAGACCCAAGGATGGTGTGTGCACCTGTTAGAGCTCCAAGAAACTCTCCTAGGTTGTAGCTCGGAGATGCCTGGTAACATATAAATTAAATTATTTTTGCAGAAGTTTATTGGAAGGGATGATGGTTTGGTTCAAGCCAGATAACCACTTCTACTCTGTTTTCACTCCAGACATGCATAACCACTCTCTGACTACAAGGCTTTAAACCACCAACGCTCGAAAATTTTGGAATTAGGTGAATATGGAGAATACTGACCACACGAGCAGATACACACAACCATGTGATGGCCGACTGCAACCAGTAAAGAAAATTGTAGATTTCATCTATCAATGCAAAGACAAGATGATAGTTGTTTTGCATCAAACACGAAAGAAACCTGAGTGGTCTACTCACTAATACATTCAATATTTCAATACAGATATAAGATGACAATTATATAGTATTAAACATGGAAGTAATCATGAATGTAGAGCCACAGGCACAAGCTTAGAACAGAGAAGAAATGGACAATGAGCATGTAACAACAAAATAAGCTTGCATTGCTGAAAATGAAGATGAGACGTTGCAAGTTACAAAGTGTTTATAATCTCCAGAAGTTGAACCTTACATCAAATGCCAACCCTGATTACATCTTCCTCGTGGCTATTTATAATTTTTCATTACAATGGTCCCTCTGGCCTTTTAGGGACAGGGGGTATTTAATTGATCACCAATTCCATTTAACTGTCTGATAGCATCTCTGAATGAAGTTGCTTTATTCACGGTGAGAACATGATCAGTTCAAGTGCTATGATGTCCTTTAGGTGGTTAGACTGATTATGGTAGTGTAGTCCCATGACTGTTTAATTCGGTAGCTGATTCATGCAGTGTCCTTTTATACTTTTCCCATGCGCTTACTTTAATTCAGTTTCATGGTCAGACTATAGCCAGACTGACGGAGTCAGCCATCTTCTCCTTCGGGTAACAGATAGGACATGGGACATGGAGTGCATGGGCAGATGAACGACTGGGATGATCATGAATGGTGGTCGTTGGATCAATGGAGATGTGTGGCAGAGATCGCTTTGTAGAGGCTAGCAGTCGTGGTGGGAGTGGGAAATGTCCAGGCTGTTAGATCTTCAAGCAGATAGATCAGACGGTTATGGGCGGTGGAGTTGCACAGACCGTAACAGGCAGGGTGGTTAACTCTGGGGATGAAATCCTCCCTGTGAGGTTTCAAGAACCGTAGACCACTGCCTTCTACATAAAAACAAGATTAGAAATATTGCCTAGTAATTCATTGGGCATGGAGTCTATTTAAGCCTACACTAAAACTGTAAAAATAACATACTTAAAATGTTGAGGCTTGAAAGCCTTAAACAAAATAAACTTTCAAAAACCGCCCATTGATTGGGCCATCAAAATTTTTTCTCCTTGCAAACTCTGCAGCATGAAAGTAATGTTCCCCTGGACCTAATCGATGACGAATGATCCTGTCCATAGAGCATCAAATTTACCAGGATCTCCCTGTCTTTCCTTTAGTGCATCCTATTGGAGAAAACAGTCACCATACTGAGAATTGACCCTTTTTACCTTTCTATGAAAGGTTTCTTTCTCTTGGTCAATGTGAATTTCAGCCAATTCATCAAAGACTTGCAAAAATCCTGTTGATTTGATCGCCTACCTCAAAAATTTTAGGGAGTTTGACCTTATCAGGTAGAGATGGTTTATATGTCACCCCCGCTCTATATGCTCTCATCCTTGGATGTTTTTCATGGAAGATTTTTTACACTTGCTGAATAATAAGGGCTGTTATGTACTCGACTGTGTCATTTGTGGCCTGAATGATTAATATAAATGGTGAAACAATGTATTCTTGTGTGGGGGACACAGAGACTTCACCTGTTCCTGTAGATTTCTTAGAACAAGCCCCATCAAAGAAGGTGTCCCAAATCTGTGGGCCTTCTTCCTATGTGATTTGTCAAACTGCCTTTTGAGGTTGTGTGGACGCCAACTGGGCAGGCTTTGTAATATCAAGACTAAGCTTATCCATGTTAGCCTTGGGCATTGAATTATGGCTGGCTCCAGTGCCTAGGGGGAAATTATGAGGGATTTTATCTTGAATAGACAAAGGAACATAAGATGATGGGGAGCTGACTTCACATTTTTTAATCACTAGGCTAAGAATAACAGCTCGTTGGTCATTTTGCAAATTCACATAATCAGTGGAAGCTTGGATGGTTTTAGGCTCAAGATTTTCAAGGATAGTTTTCTTGAGGGGCTCATTCTTCACTCGTTCAATCAGAGGCATGGATATTCTTGGCTTTTGAATTTCTAATTGAAATCTGAAAGAAGAAGGGGAATTTTCAAGGCCTCTTACCTCTATGGCTAGAACTTTGAGGATGATGGGAACAATTGCTAGTTGCTTCTGCTTATTAGCTTGTTGTTCTATAGGGACAACAACTTTATGAGCAGGAGCTTCTTTGACATTATTCATCATAGATCTCAGATCATATTGGTACTAATCGATAGTTTGTAGAATAGCTTCACCATCCCGTTCTTGGTTGATCTGACCATTGAATAATGACTTCTCATAGGCAATTTCGATTAAAAAGGGGCACTACCCTTGTCTTCCATACCATGGATCTCATCATCTTCTTCAAACTGCTCTTCTTCCATGACTCTATTCTGAAAAAGGGTCTTCACCCTTTGGTCTTCATTTGCATCTTTGTTTCTTTGCAAAATCTGTGATTGATCATTTTCTCTTCTATATGGATTTGGGTTTCTAGGACCAAATGTATTAGGAGCCCGTCCTTTCCCTGAATGTTGCTCAACCTTCATCTTGGGAATTTTAGAAGCCAATGACTCTATCATCTTGGTCAATTTGTCTATCTTGGGGTCTGAAGATGAAGAAGATTCACCCCTTTGTCTCCTTCGATTAGCATGTCCTTTGAGTTTCTCTGCAGCCATGATATTGGATTCTACCTCCAAGGCTGCATCCTGCATTTCAGCCAGAAAAGCACATCTTATTTCTCTCAATAGCAGGCAAGAGTCAACATCAAAGGCATTGGCATAGGTGAGCTTGGCAGAGGTGGGAGTAGGTTTCACTTCAGCTGGTATCTTGTTATACATGTGGTTAAACATTTTATTGAAATCAAACAATGACTCGCCATTTTCACTTTTCATGTTGCCAAACTCAGTATGATAATGGAGCAGATCTTTCTTATCCCCCCAATGCTTTAGGTACACATCATCTAAGGCGTCAATGTATGTTATAGACCTAGGGGTTAATCCTTTGAACCATTTTCTAGCCTCTCCATCTAGGCTTTGGAAGAATATCCTCATCCACACATCATCTTCACTGATATCTAGGTTGTCAACATAGCTATAGAACAACTCGAGATGTTCTTTAGATGTAACCCCTTCAGTCCCAGTGAACTTAGGCATGTTTTTCTGATATTCTCCAGCAAGCATTGCATTCAAAGGAGTAGGCAAGAATAAGGACCCATACCTAGTAGCTATGATTCTTTCAATTTTGGTGTGTGCTTGTGGGCATGCCATGACTAGGGTAGATGAAAGAATGTTGGTAGTTTGAATGGTAGAAAGTTGAGGGGTGACTGGCAGGGCTAAAGGAATATGGTGGACTAGAGGGGAGGTTTCCTTTGTGCTGAAATCTAAAGGAGGACCTAAAGAATAAGGAGCTTTATGAATCTCTGAAAATTTTTCCTCATTGTTAGTGCTATAGGCTATATTATCAATATGTATGTGCTCTGTTACAACCCTTTCTTGCAGATATGCATAAGATTGTTTAGGCTTACCTGATCTTGATGCTCCCTTTTGTGATGTCTCTCTTTCCTTGATAATCTTCTCAAGGTCAAGTACTGGGTCAGCTGGTGATTTCTAAGGATTTCTCCAAGTATGCCTCACAAACTGAGCTAGAAATGCGATGTGGAGTCAAAAAGAGTTTCAGCCTCCAGTAGAGTCGCCAGATAGATGATTACAACCAAAAATGTGTTTAGACTTTCTCCATCATCAAAGCTGGATCTGTGTCGTTCTCCTAGGGAAGCTGAGCTTCAATCTCCTCTCCCCGGCAATGGTGCCAATTATGTTAGAGCTCTACGAAGCTCTCCTAAGTTGTAGCTCGGATATGTCTGGTAACATATAAATTAAACTATTTTTGCAGAAGTTTATTGGAAGGGATGATGGTTTGGTTCAAGCCAGATAACCACTTCTACTTTGTTTTCACTCCAGACATGCATGAACAACCTCAGAATACAAGGCTTTAAACCACCAATGCTCGACAATTTGGGAATTAGGTGAATATGGAGAATACTGACCACACCAGCAGATACACACAACCATGTGATGGCCAGCTGCAATGAGTAAAGAAACTTGTAGATTTAATCTATCAATGCAAACACAAGATGACAGTTGTTTTGCATCAGACACGGAAGAAACATGAGTGGCCTACTCACTAATACATTCAATATTTCAATACAATGATAAGATAACAGTTATCTAGTATTAAACATGGAAGCAATCATGACTGCAGCGCCACAGGCACCAGCTTAGAACAAAGAAGAAATGGACAGTGAGCATGTAACAGCAAAAGAAGCTTTCATTGTTGAAAATGAAGATGAGACGCTACAAGTTACAGAGTGTCTATAATCTCCAGATGTTGAACCTTACATCAAATGCCAACCCTAATTACATCTTCCTGGTGGCTATTTATAATTTTTAATTACAACGGCCCCCTAGCCTTTTAGGGATGGGGGGTCTTTAATTGACCACCAACTGCATTTAACTATTTGATAGCGTCTGTGAATGAAGTTTGTTTCTTCACGGTGAGAACCTGATCAATTCAGGTGTTGTGTTGTCTTTTAGGTGGTTAGACTGGTTATGGCAGTGGAGTTCCATGAGTGTTTAATTTGGTAGCTGAGTCGTGCTATGTCCTTTTATCCTTCGGCCATGCTCTTTCTTTAATTCAGTTTCATGGTTAGATTGTTGCTAGATTGACGGAGTCAACCATCTTCTCCTTCGGGTAACATAAAGTACATGGAACATGGAGTGCATGGTCAGATGAACGACTGGGATGATCGTGAATGGTGGTCGTCGGATCAATGGAGATGTGTCGCGAAGATCTCTTTGCAGAGGTTAGCAGTGGTGGTTGGAGTGGGACATGTCCAAGCCATTAGATCTTCAAGTAGGTATATCGGACACTTATTGAGCGGTGGAGTTGCACGGATAGTAACAGGCGGGGTGGTTTACTCTAGGAAGTAATGGCTTTTATCGCACGGACATCCGGAAGTAAGTGGTAATTGTCATAAGCCACGTGATTCCATTCAATGAAGGAGAGAGAGAAACTGCCCATATCACGCGAGTATTTCTCGCGTTAGTTATCCGTGTGATAAGAGAAACGACTGTTGGATCTAGCAGGGCTAATCTGACGGTGGAGGCCGATTGGGTGGGTTGCCTTTATTGGGAGGAATGTGGACCGTTGGAACGACAGGAAAAGATCAACGACACATACGCGGTGAAATGATGAGATGCCCTCAAGAGCTGTGTTGAAGGCGCATATGGCACATGGGTAAGCTTTTATGGGTAATTTAGCTTTGCACTTGGGGCTAAGGCTAGAAAAGGGGTTTTTGTCTGGTTTAGAAGGTGAATGAAGGAACGAGAAGGGTAGAAAGTGAGCGGGGTAAGAGGAGAAGGGAATAATGGCCCATGTGGGACCTCTTTAAGCACAAAAAAGCAGACCAAGCCTTCCTTTCAAACTCCAGAGAGTCAACGCTGTATCTCAGGGCTAACAGGACCCACCCATGGTTTTATGCATGGTTTTAGATATGATGGTCTTAGCCATGATATTTTGCAGATCTGGTCAAGGGAACTATGATTATGTTCTAATACATGGTTAATGGATTGGGGGTTTATGAATGATTTGACTAATGTATTTTAACATTGAAAGCAATATAATGAGAAATCAATACGGTTTTCCCATTTTTGGGTTCCAGGAGAAAAATCTTTGTGTGTATTTTATTTTCTCACCATTTTGTATTTGTATTTCTTTAAGAATTCATTTGTAGGTAATTTTTTTGCAAGGGTTAAAACCTTCAATTCCTTTGTTTTTCATAGATTCAAAGGTCATATTTTCCTTGTTAATGAGAACTTTATTTGAAAAGAACCATGACCACAAGAACAATGACATGCCAACTTTGACTGCGAATGGAAATATGATATTTATTCATCTGTCATAGTTCTAGGGAATAATTCCTTTGTCACCTAGGAACCTTGACTCATAGGAATTATGACCAGTGTTTATTAGTCTTATTTATAGGGCATTTCTTGATCAAGAACTTTGATCAACGAACTATTATGACCATTGAACTATAATCATCTTATTCATTCATTGATCATAGTTATTGCCACTTAGAGTCACTATGGTAATCGTTCCCATTGGTTATAGTTACTATAGGTTACAGTTCCTATTGGCTAGAGTTCTTAAAATCATAGTTCTTGTTAAATTGATTTCAAAGTCTATTTTTCAATGTATCCATTATTTAGTAAAATCTTTTTCATATGGTTAATTTCATGTTCTAGTTATTCCTTATCTAAAAGCATTATAGCTCGAATTGCTAGAGTATTTATTAATTTAACCTTTGTTGGGAGGTCAATCAAGAACTCTAAGAACTATGGAAATAAGAAATATGATAAAGGAATGTTTAAAAACAAAGGAACTATGAACTTCACTTATTGGTCATAGTTCTAGGGAATAATATATATCAATCGAAGCTCTTGAGATCATAGTTGGAGGGTGACAGAGTTGGAGGGTGGAGAGAGAGAGAGAAAGAGAGAGTGATGGCGGGAGGGAGAGAGAGGGAGGTCAGAGAGAGGGAAAGAGAGGAAGGGAGATAGAGGAGAGAGGGAGGTGAGAGGGAGAGGGAGAGAAAGGGAGAGAGAGGAGAGAGGGAGGTGAGAGGGAGAGGGAGAGAAAGGGAGAGAGAGGAAGCAAGAGAGAGACGAGGGGAGAGAGAGAAGGACAGAGGGAGACACATATATATGGATTTGGAGGGGAAGAGAGTGGGAGGAAAGAAAAAATACATAAAGAGATAGAGGTGGAGAGAGAGCGAGGGAGAGAGGAGAGGAGGGAAGATATAGAAGAGGAAAGGAGAGAGATAGATAGAGAAGGAGAAGAGAGAGATAGGGGGACACATTGATGGAGGGGAGAGAGAGGGAGAAGGAGAGAGGGAGGGAGATAGTGAAAATTTTGGAGGGAAGAGAGAGGGAGAGAGTGATGGGGGGGAGAAGATAGAGGGAGGTGGGAGAGAAATAGGAATCAATAGAGAGAAGGAGAGGGAGAGAGAGGGAGTTGGAGGAAAAGAGAGGGAAGAAAGAAGAAAGGCATAGAGGGAGAAAGGTGGAGAGAGTGAGGGAGTGACAATGGAGAGATGGAGAAAGAGTGAGGGATAGAGGAGAGTGGGAGGGAAGAGAGGGAGGAGAGAGAGATATTGAGAGAAGGGGAAGAGAGAGATGGAAAGGAAAAGGGAGTGAGAGAGAGATAGATAGATATGAAGAGAGAGAGTGTATATTTGGGGGGTCAGATAGAGAGAGGGAATAAGAAAGAGAAACATAGATACAAATATAGATATTATATAACTAGCTTAAATCCATCTTAACCTTGGATTTATAAAGCGCTGATATGGATCAAATATCTCGAGGTGAGAACCTTTCCTAAAGTTTTGCACTCAAAAAGGAGGTTTGCACCTCGAGAGATTTGATCCCTCTCGACACTTGATAGATGAGGATTAAGATGGATTTATGATGGTTTATCTAAAAAAATATTTGTAATTTTATTAATAAAAACAAACTCACTATATAAAAAAAAAATGAATTGAGAAAATATTTATGTGTAACATCTAACTCCTACATATCTAGTGATTAAGTAAAATATTGAAACAAAATTAAAAGAGGGAAAATAATTACTTATAACTAATATATTTTTGTATGAGATTTATTTTATTTCTATTTTTATTTAATTTGTAATGTTTTTATATGATATTTGCTAAAGATATAATTTACTGCAATGGTTTAAAAATAACATTTTAAAGTTAGAGAATTGCACATTGCGCAATTTGGAATAATGATTAAAATGAATTCAAATATTCTATAACAAGTTTTAAATAATAAGACTTGTAACAAATTAATATATTAGAAGTTAATATTTTCATATGAAATTTTTGGGAAATACTTTTACATTTATGTTTATTGTGATTTATATTATTGTATAAATAATAATTTTACTATTGTGGACTAAGTTATGATGAGGATATTTTGGTTATTGATAAATGTGTATAACCATTCAAAAAAACAAAAGTAAATTGAAATTATATAACTTCATGCATATGAGTAACTTTATGTGAATAAAAAGGTTTATTAGTACATTTTAGATATAATGAGGTTTATATAGTTAACTAAGGGAGGATTAAGAAATTTGGGACCTTATTTAGTGCTAAAGGGTGAGGGAATATAGATACAACCAATAAATGGCTGTAATGTGTGGGAAAATAAATCTTAATAATTGTTTTATGTATTGATTGGCTTTTATAATTGCCCTCATAATAGAATATATTTATACTATTAATGAAAGTAAAAACCTAGCGATCATGCCATAGTTTGAAAATTCAATTCGAGTTGATATGAATGATGGGTTCAAATACAAAATGAATTCAAGAAAATTGTTGAGCTTGACTCCTAATTAATGGTTATTAGATTGTCTTTCTTTGAGGATGTTACATTTTGAAGATGGGAATAATGGCAATAAAATCCTAACCATGGACATTAAGAAAATAACAAAGATTAAGTAATATACAATCACATAATATGTTAAACTGGTCGTCGTAACATGTGGTAGTAAAGAAGACACTGGTCATTCAGGCAAGGTGCGATGATCAGTAAATTTTGGTAGTTATTCCATTGGAACAATTCATCATAATAGATCTGATGAAATATTTAAATTTTTAATGTGAATGTTAATTCCTTTTAGATCTCGGATTCATTATTTATTGTTTGTATGCTTAAATATAAATTAGTTGAAATGCAAGAAATATAGACAGAAAATACATAGACACACTAACCAAAATAGGCACAATTTTTTCCTTGGGAAACCCTTACGAGAGAAACCTAGCTAGAAGGTGAGGTTTCTTTGATCTCTATTCTTTAGTATGGAAAAATGTGAAGATACAAAGAAAGAGGTACTCTCTATAGATTTGCCTAAGACCTATGCAGTGTAAAGTTGCTACAAAATCTTACTCTCCCTTTTTTTTCTCTATGACATCCCACTTTCAATTGCTTTGCTCAAATATGGAAGAAAATATAATAGCATGAAATGGAACACCTACTCCTCCTAGTGGCCTAGTATTTAACATAACCCAATATCTAAATATATGAAAGGTTTGACTCCCTCAACCCTCAATTATAGTTTCAATTTTGGACATTCTAGAGTCTTTTCGAAATTCCATACATGGCTTGCCCAATATGCATGAGTAATAGGGATTAATGTGACATCAACTTCTACCATGGCAGTCAGTATGGTAGATCAACTTGCGAGAGGCATAAATATTGCATACAAACTTCGAGTACTGGATGATCTCGCACACGTGATAGTTTTTTTACCCCAAAAAAAATTGTTTAATGCCCCAAAATGGCTCTGGAAGATTTCATACCCAAATTTTCCAAATTGGGACCCATTGACAAAAAAGACCCTAGAAGCTCATTCATGTAATTCGTCCACACTTAGAGCATTGAGATATATAACAAACAATATAATAATTCAATCTAAATCAAGAGAAATTATAGATGATAAATAGTATCACAGTTACCTAAATTACATAAGAATGAAGTCAAAATTGGAAGAAACTTACCCCTTAAAGAATACAAAGCCTATGAGAATATAGAAAAATAAGTATAAATAAATGGGGGTTTTAAGAAATGAACGATAATAACCTATTGTAGCGCTCATAACCATGATCAATCTAGAATGATGATATGAACATAAAAGAGTAATAAATGGATACATAAAGTTAAATATGTGAAAGTTTCTCAAACAAGTGTAAGAAATCAACCAGAACATGATGGAGGCTTTTGTAATTAGGGAATAGTCATGATGAAATAACTTAGCACTCTACTGCTATATTGTAAATAAGCATGTGGCAAGTGGTTGTGGAATCACATATGTGTGGCAATGACTTCATATGTGGAAAAATATATAAACTATGTAGACGAATGATAAAACACTTACCATGAAGTGTATGAAGGAATGTTGTGGGAAATTCTATAATGAGACCTTGAGAAGGATTATGCATAATTGAAAAAACTAGTGAGAATCAACTAAGGGAACTTGCACAAGAATGATGACCCCAGAAGTGAAAACGGGGCTATCATGAGGAACACATGCCCACAAGAATGTGTGCCTGTCCTTAGGAATGCACACGTGGTCCTAGTTGTATAGGCTTTATAAGGCTCAAATTAGGCTTCATGCCTAGCATGGATCAAAAGTGTATGTGCGTTATTAGGAAATATCATTATGCAATTTGAAAACCTTAACTTTATGCACTATGATAACCATAGCTTTGTCAAATTTTAAAGCGCTATCAATGTGAAATGTGGAAACTATAATTTAGTGAGTTCAAATTTGAGTGCATAATTACACAATGTAAGTAAACAAATCATATTTACCTTGCATCACAAATAGGCGATGTTTGTCAATGTATATTGAAGTGAAATTTGAAGACCTTACTTTTGTGCAATTTTGAAACCCTACTTTTATGAATTTGAAAACCCTAGTATTGTATAATTTTATGGAATGGTATCGTATGGATGTAATTGTTGTTTATACCATTTATGACTAATTTATTCCCAACACTCTCTATCTCTCTATTT
Source organism: Pinus taeda (assembly GCA_000404065.3). Classification (NCBI taxonomy): domain Eukaryota; kingdom Viridiplantae; phylum Streptophyta; class Pinopsida; order Pinales; family Pinaceae; genus Pinus; species Pinus taeda. The sequence goes on along the minus strand of APFE031009402.1, from coordinate 33,083 downwards.
CCATTTATACATTTTCTATCTCTCTCTCTCTCTCCTCTCTCCTCTCTCTCTTCTCTCTCTCTCTTTTCCTTCTTTATATATTTATATTTCCCTCCCTCTCTCATTTTCCAACAAGCACTTCATCGACTCCCATTGAAGAAAATTTATGAGCTTTCTTATCATTTGAATCTATAACCAATTGAAAATATGACCATAGTAACTATGAAATACAAGAACTATGAACTTGAGAAATTTAACGCTTACAAACTCTGACACATAATAACTATGACCTCGAGAACTTTGACCCTCATGAACTATGACCTTAGGAATCATTTCTTTGTTGTTCATAGTTCCCTTGTCAATTAGGAATTTTTTATTTATTTTACAAGAATCATGACCACAAGAATTATGATGTGGGAGCTTTGACTGTGAAATTAAATTAATTTTTTTTCTCAATCATAGTTCCAAGGAATAATTCCTTTGTTAGTTAGGAACCTTGACTCACAATAACTATAATCAATGTTTATTAGTCATAGTTATATGAAATGTCTTGATCAGAGAACTATTATGACCAACAACCTATAATCATCGTATTCATTCATTGATCAAAGTTCTTGTCATCTAGAGTAACTATGGTAATAGTTCTCATTGGTTATAGTTACTATGGGTTACAGTTCCTATTGGATAGAGTTATTAAGGTCATAGTTTTTCTTGAATTGATTCCAAAATATATCTTTTCAATATATCCATTATTTAACGATGAGTAGTGGGAGAACGATGAGAATTATCCACCAAGATAAAGATTCCTTAAGATTATTTTATCCAGATGCATGCATGTATGATGTTGATAATCTTGGCACTTTTCCAGTGTCCTCTTACTCCCATATTTTGGTCGTCCATTTTCGGTCAACCCCTTATTATGAAGAAATCTTCATTAGGATCACCGCTACAGTTTCCAAATGGTTGAGTAAGTGATATGGTGATTTGTCAAGGTCATTTAAATATTAAATGTGATGGGGCATTTTTTTGAGTTTTAAATTTAAATTCAAAATTTGAAAGTTGCAGTATACCACCTCTCATTTGTCTTGGAGACTATTTCAAAAACACTTTGTTTAGTTCGAATCGAAGGAGGGAGATGGAAGAAAGTAGAGCCAAGACATAAGAAAGAGGCTCCATAATGGAAATTTCGTTGTAGTATATGTTTTGTGTATTTTTCACTGTTGGAAGCAGTCTTAAAATAATATCTTGAACATTCTATAGTCTCTACATTTTCTATTCATTATATTCTCTAACAACGCATGGGGTATTTCAAACAATGAGTCTTTCATTGGCAGTTTAGACTAATCTTTGATTACTCTCGAGTTATCAATCTCAGATATGAAGAGACCTCAAGTTTCGATAACTAATTATGGAATCTAATTACATATTTTCTCATTCTTTTCCAAGTTCCAACAAATAAGTGTATTCAAATGTTCCACATTACAATTAGTAGGTCGATTGTTGAGTGACTACTCCCAAAAAACATCCATTTGAAGTAAATTTAGCCAACTTGCAGAGCTATAATGACAAAATTTCTAACAAAGAAAGACAAATGTTTGTAGCTCAATTGCACATGAAGCAAATGAAATCTTTGTGTACACAACTAAAATCTCCATGGTCACCACGGCACTATTTATACAGATAGATTCTTCATCAATTCCTTTAAGACACCATCATCTGATAAGGGAAATGATTTGCATACCTAAGGGACCCTCAATGAGAAACCAACATGGCAATCCAAAGTAAGTGAAATCTACATCCTATCATATGGGTCATTAGTATAATATAATCTATGGAATCCATCTCCATGATTAGGGCCCCACACATAGAGAAATATAAAATAGTAGGTAAAAACCAAAAAGAAAATATTTTATCCTTATTAAATACTTAATTGATAAGTTATCTATATTTTGTAAGACATTTGCTAATTTTTTTAAATTTATATGTTTTTTTTTCTTAATTATTTTACTTCTAACCATATGTTTTCAACAAGAAAGTGTGTTGGTATCTAAGGTTTTTTATCAATTTGAATTAGTATAAAATTTTTTACAAACTTTAAACCCATCAATTAAAGCAATTATAGTTCCCATTTTTTTTAAACAATATGATAGACATGATTTAAATACTTCGTTATTTTAAATACCAATCAAGGTGAAAAGTTTGTAATTACAAGACAAAGATCTTTGCATTCCATCACCACATAGAACCTTGCCATAAAAACAATGTATTAACAATTCTTTTTTATGTTTCCTTGAATTTATGCCTTCTTACTGAAGTCAAACTCACAAAAATAAATTGAGTACTATAGAATGACTTAGCATATTACAATTAAAAATCCATAAATAGTTTACCCTCTTTTAGTAATTGAACTATTTTTCCATTTAGCTTATTTATTGAAGAAAATTGTGGAATATATTCTTATGAATAAGCATATTGTGAGACTAAAAAAATAGCTTAAATGTAATATGATCTTTCTCAAAAAAAAAAAAAAAAGTTTAATTTCAAAAGACAATTTCAAAATAATACATTTGACAGCCTATTTTGTCGATTAATATATAGGAAAACTATCCTAATACAAACTAACACTGACTCAAATAAACAATAGATAGATTATTTGATATAAAAAATATTCTCTATTGTTTTTTATATTTTTCTTAAATAAAATCTCTTGTTTTATTTATGCATCCAAAGGTCTCCCAATTTTCACTAAAGTGATAACTTTTGCATTTGGGAATCCTCAACTTCAAGCCTGTACAGCTATTATTAGCAATTAAGTTAGTTTTGGTAGTAAATGAATATTATTTTTTTTTCAACTAAATTGGTTTTAGTAGTAAATAAATAAATTTTTTATTAGACATTTTATTTGTCAAAATTTTTTACTTTGAATTAACACAGAATTTGAACGAACAATTTCAAAAAAATGAATCGAGAAAGCCCTACAACCAACATAAGAATATGATGTAAATATCTACCTTCATCATAGAATCGAATCTTAGTGTCCCCGTGATCGTGATCGTGATCGTGATTTTGATCTTCAGAGTGTTTTATTAAATTTTCCATGGATTGTGAATAATTTACACATTTGTACTGTGCTCGAGAATCCACCAATGCCCTGGATTAGCTCTTGTTTTTAGGATTATAGTAATTAACAATTAAGAAATCAATCTAAACTGATTTTTCTACGAATTAAGGCTAATTTTATGAATAAGTGTAATATAGTAATACAAACAAAGCAATTTATCAATTTATCTTAGACAACAGCTTCAAACTCAGAAGTTAGACAATACTTCTTTGATTGATAGTTAATAAAATGATACCAATGATATGTAAATGCATCCAATGTACATCTCTTCCTAGCAAAATATTTTGCTAGACTTGCACATCATTAAAGCTTTATATTTGAAATTGAATCAAGCCGCCTTAATTTGGTACTCTATTGGAATTAAAACTTTATATTTGAAATTAAATCAAGCCACTTTAATTTGGTACTCGGTTGGAATTAGTAGAATCGACCATGAGAATATTTTCTCTTTTCCATTAAATCCGCCTCATATCCCGGGATATAGTAACCCATTAAAGGATTCGACATCCAAAACCTCTTTTAATAACATGCGCTGGTGTATCAACAACTTATTTTGGTTCTGCTCGAATTAATACTCTACTTTCTACCTTCAACGCTACTGAATTGTATCCTAGCCTGCACCGGAACATCAATTAAAAGGGAACGGAATCAACTAAAATAGTTTTTTATTCCCAATATAAACTTTGATTTTAAAAGTGTGGAGATCATAATATGGCGTTGGAGATTTTAGTGGCCTTGTGGAAGGAGCTTACATAACCTGAATGCCTAGATTTGATCCCAAATCATATCCATGCCCCCCAACTCGAGAAATTGCGCTCGCAGCCGAGAGGAAAAAGAGATCTGGCCATGAGGAGCCTCTTGCCGATGTCCATTATGGAGTTGCCTTGGATGTTGTTGCAGTGGGGGGTTTCGAAGCCCGTGCACGAGAGGTTCACAATGAAGTAGAGAACCGTCTCTTCTCAAATCAATAATATGTTGCAGAAATTGAGCGCGCAATATTTTAATTTGAAATCCCAGGCAAGAAGGCATTTGAATTTTGAAGTCTTATCCACAGCTTCTGGGAGTTGTTCTATTAACGGAACTGGCAACTGAGCAGATAAGACCTGCTAGCCACGTCAACAAGTGTGAGCAACCTGCAATCGAGATAAGCTCGGCGGTGGACTTCTTTAGTCCAGACCAATAAAAAGAAAATATGGAGGATGGGCCCTAGTTGAGTTTATGATTCGTAGCTCTTTGTGAACATCACGGATGCAAGGGCAGCGGTTCCCCGATTGAGTTTATATTTTTGACGTCTTTTGGAGAGCTTTTACCGTTTCCTCGCTTTGAAACTTACGTGATTGCCTTACAGGAGGTACAAGAGTGATCGTGGACTGGCCGTCCAAAACGTCAAATCTAATTCGTGCAGACTTACTCAAACTTACCATCTGAAATACCTTCTTATTAAATAGAAACATCTGAGCAAGTAGTTCATTGAAGTAGATTTAATGTCTTCCATTAAAACAAACAAGTGAAATGGTAACAAAGCTATTTAATGTCTGCCATTAAAACAAAAAAGTGAAATGGTAACAAAGCTATTGATACTCCATTATTTATACTTCCCCTGGTTAAAGCATTAAATTTTTTTAGTTTGAAATTTTTAAATATCTCTTTTCTAATCACTATTTGTAATTTTACCATAAACTGATGAATTCATAGCTGCAGAAATATTTTTTCCAGTATGAAAAAAGCTATATTTCTATTATTTTCATATAGAGGAAATTTGTACAAAAAAAGATTGTTGAAGATCACAAGATATAGCAGATATTTATGAATCAAGCCAATATCAGTGGGATGGACAATAAAAATGCTTATAGAACAGATCTTCATCAGACTGGTCATATAGTTCAACATTAGAATAGGCAGAATATAAGGTTGTAATCTGTCCCAAAGGCAGAGTATTTAAAAATATTTTTCAAAAAGGAATTCTATTTAGTGGGTACCAGATACATACCAGATTGACGGAAATGAGAAAAGGGAGTTATGTACCCGACATGCAAAATTCTTGAATTTGGAAAGTTTTGTTGTCCATAGTTATCGGCATCATCCAGACTTCATGTTGAGATGAAAGACCCCTCTTCGATAGAGCATCTGCCATCTTGGTTTTTTCCCTGTCAATGTGGATTATTGAGTATTCCATCATGCGGCTCCATAAAGCTTCAATCTTGTTCAGCCATCCTGTTAAGTTGATGTTTTTTATGACATGTTTTGACCAAACATGATCGATAATGACTTTTGAATCCCCAAAAATTTGAAGCTTTTGAATGTGTAGAAAATCACAAAAAGATAGAAGACCAACAAGAGCCATAGCTCTGCTTTATTATTGGATCCAGCACCTCCATTCCAATATATTTCGATCTGCTGTCCTTCTACATGAATAATATAAACTCCGCAAGCACATATTTTTTGTTGTGCCGCCCCATCAAAATATGCACGCGAAATCCCTGTAGGATCCCTTGGTAGAGTCCTCCTCCCACTTCTGTCTCTAGAATGTTTAGTCAAACCTAGTGCATTATGCAGACAAAGGATAGATTCAAAAACTGTAAAATGACATACCCTTCTTGAGTTGAATATTGACGCATTCCGCCATTTCCATATGGCCTATATGGCCAACAAAGGAATGGGCCTCCAATCAATGTTCATGTCACCTCACCATCTAAAAGCTTCTGAAATGGAAGGGAAGGCGATTCTATTGAGTCCAAAATGGGCAGCTAGATTTGGCCAAATCATCTAAGATTGAGGACAGAGAAGAAAAATGTGTAAATTATTATCTATATTTGATCTACAAAGGGGACATATGGCTGGCCCACTCCAATTTATCTTTTGAAGATTTTCCCATGTGAGATTTTTGTTGTGGAAAACCAACCAAGAAAATAATATGATCTTTAAAGGGCAGCATGTTTTCCACAAAGACGATGGGAAGATGAGAGCCATTTGTTCAGATTCATATTGAAGGAGTTGTTGATAAATGTGCCTAACATAAACTGAAGAAGTGCCGCCAAGCCCCTTCCATATAAGGAAATCCACGTCTGCAGTACGAAAAATACCATAGTCCCGCAAAGTCAAAATGATAATGTTCCATTGAAGTCCCAGTTCATCATTTAGACTCAAATTAGATGCAAATTTCCATATTGGAATGGCACCCTCCCATTTGCGAATGACCTTGTCCCAGAAAAAAATACCCCTGCTGTGCAATGTCCTTAGTAACTGTGAAGAAATGGGAATCTTCCCATCCCCACCTGCAATAGCATCTAAACCAATAATAATTTGTGTCCCGGACTGAAATTTCCAAATCAGATTTTGTTGAAAGAGGGGCTCTATTTTCCAGAAACTTCTCCAAATAGCAGAGCCCCGAGAGGATCCAATGGAGCTCTGTCTATACTAGAAAGAGATGTCTTTATTTTCCATATACTTAGACCTTATCGCATTGCAACAAAGAGAATCCCCCATAATAGCTTTCCACATGGATTTACAAAGTAAAGATTTTCGGAACAGATTTAAGTCCATTATGCCCCAGCCTCCCATCTTTTTTGGTCGAGCCAGCATCGCAAGTTTTGTCAAATGATATTTTTTTTGTTCTTTGTGACCTCCCCAAATGAAATTAGCAGTCATTCTATTTAGACTATTGATAGTGGATGCAGGAATGTAGAAGAGATGTGCCCAATAGACCATAATTTGAACCAGTACAGCTTGGGTCAAAATCGCACGACCACCAATGGACAGACATTTGTATTCCCATCCAACGATTTTCTTATAAAAATGATCGGGAATCCATGAGCAGTCAACAGCAGAATATCCAACAAATTTCAGATTGAAGCTCAAGTATTTGAGTCCCTGCTTGATAGGTATAGCTTTAATATTGAATAGTTGAGAAAGAAAGGAGATAAGATCCCCATTGATATTCTCAACATGAAAAGACAATTTTCCTTCATTGACACACATCCCGGTGGCTTTTTGAAACTTCCCAAAAATTCCATGTAAACATATCCATGATGTTCTGCATAGCATTGTCGACAGTAAGACGTCATCAACAAATAAACTATGGGAAATGTAAATGCCTTTGCTAATAGGGAGTGGCCGACATCTATTTTGTTGAATCACCCTTTTTATATGTAGACTCAACGAGTCCATGAAAAGAATGAAGAGTAGTGGAGACAAAGAACAACCCTGTTGCAAACCCCTGGCCGCCTTGAAAAATGGAGTTGGGATTCCATTTATAAGAACGACAAAATTAACATCAACCACACAAGCCATAATCCATCTGGAGCATTTGCCATCAAGGCCAATCTTAGCAAGGAGGCATCGAATAAATCCCCAGTCAACACAATCATATGCTTTTTTAAGATCAGTTTTTAACAATGCAGCTTCTGTCTTCCTGCAATACATGGAATGTAGGCATTCTTAAGTGAGAGCCACAGCTTCCAATATATTGCGGTCCTTTAGAAATCCATGTTGCTCAAGGGACAAATGAATAGCTAAGATATTCCTCAGTCGGACAACAATTTAGAGATAATTAAAGAACGTTTCACAGTGAGATGGGCCTATAGTCCATAAAAGTAAGGGAGTCCTTTTTTGGAATTAATGCTATATATGTGGAGGAAATATATCGGTTGATAAAGGCATGAGTCATTGATTCCTCAACCATATTTAGGATATCCGATTTAAATAAGTCAAAAAAATGGATGAAGAAGTTTATAGTCCACCCGTCTGGACCAGGGCATTTATCTTTTTGAAAAGATTTCATAGTAGACATTAACTCCTCTTCAGAGACTACAGAATAAAGGATGCTATTCTGATTTGTATCAAACATGGTAGGATATGGTTCAATACCTGAAAATATGTCCTCTATATCACAGTCTACATTCCTATTGTAAGCCCGTTTGAAATATTTCACAGCTTCTTCAGCAATAGCCTCCTGTGAAGTATATGATATGCCTTCTTCATTCTTAATCTCCCAAATAGTATTTGCTTCCCGACGCTTATTAGAAAATATATGAAAAAACTTTGTATTTTTGTCCCCCTCTTTGAGCCATATAGCTCGGCTTTTAAGATGCTAGGAAGCTTCTTCTATTGCTAATAATTTTTTCTTTCTTTTCTCTAAATCCCATATTTCTTGATGGATAGCAAGAGGCATATAGGGAGCTTTAAAGTGCATAGATATTTTTTCCAATTTCTTACATATGTCCAACGGAACCAGTCTATTGGAAAATGATTTTTCATGTTGCCACTTTTTGACCCCTTTCTCAAGAGAAGACAGTTCATGTTCCGAAGGAGATGGGGAATGGGCAAGGAGGATCATGTTCCTAAGGAGATGGGGAATGCCAAGCTTCATGTGTGAATTTTTTGAAATGTTCATCTACAAGCCATGTGCGATTAAATTTGACAGGATAACCAAATCTGTGACCAATATAATTCCAATGGATAGAAATGGGTCTATGATCGGAGATGAAGGATGGAATCATCTTCACCGATGGGGATCCAAATTTGTCAATCAATCTCTCATGTAAGAGGAATCTATCAAGTCTCTTAGCCAGAAAAGATTTATTCGATCGCTCGTTGTCCCACGTAGGGCCGAAACTAGTGGGTAAAACATCGACAAAATTATGTTGTATGATGGCATCTCGAATCAAACCCCCCAAAGGGTCATTTTTCCTGCCATTACCCCACATTTCACCATTACATAGAGTACAATTTAAATCCTCGCCAATTAATAGGGAATCTATTTCAAGAAGTTCCGAAGAGAGAAATAAATCCCAGAATGGAGTTCGATCTTTGTATGGGGCATATACATTTAATATATGAAAAGGTCCCGGAGAAGTGCGAAAATGGGCAAGAAAAAGGATACCAAAAAAGCACTGAAAGGCCACCGCTGTGATCCATTTGGGATCCCATAAGACTGCAAGAGCCCCGGACAAACCAACCACGTTTGTCGCAACCATATGCCATGAGGGAAACATACGTCTAAAGTATGTAATATATTCAAGATTGTCATGCATGGTCTCTTGAATTAGGAGCATTTTTTATTTTGAGGTGAGAAATAGATTTTTGAGGGCCAAAAACTTTAGGCCTGTGCCGAGACCCCGGATGTTCATCGATAGAATGTCAATCATTTTTGTACCTCTTCAGGCCTGCTTGTTATAAGGGGCCCCATGTCAGTGATTCCATCAATAGTAATTTCAAATATAGGAATGTCAACAAGGGAAAGGTCTCAAATTGACACATCTTGTCTACCTCTCCTTCCCCTGAAATGCATACTTCACCGATTTTGTTTACACCTAATAGTGATATTCCAAGCCGAATTTGGGCTTATAATAGGGGAAGGAGATCGAATCGGTCTATGGACAGTTAGAGGATGAAGTTTCAAGGATTCACATTTAAGAAGAATATCCAAATCATAGTCGAAATAATTATTGGGCGAGGATTCGAGGGAATTGAGAGGGGTGATCGAAATACAGGGAGCTTTGCCTTTGGGGTCCATTCTATGATTATGAGAGGGAGAAGATGGAATCCTTTGGGGAGGGGGGTTGTGTGAAAGGGGAGATTGGGGAGATGAGGACATAAATTGAATGTGTGAGGTAGATGGACAATCCCGAGATGGCTTGGAAACAGATGGAGGAGGGGGAATAACAGATTCTAGATCTGGTTCTGGGGGCGAGGGAATAACTGAGAATATTGGCGGGTCAATATATGACAAAACTGGGGATTTAGAGATGGAGGAGGATCAGGGGCGGATCTCCGTATTGGAACTAATATGACGGATAGGGTCCATAGACAAAGAGAGTGTGTGGGGAAGACTAGAAGACTAATCCCTTGAAATACCCCGAGGCATAGTCAGATGATCAATAGAGAATACAGGACCATGAAAAACCTTCGAATGATTAGAGCATTCCTTTTTAACTGTTGTGTTTTGATTAGCAAAATCAGGAATTTTTTCCATATGGAACTTCATCTTATGTCTACCACCAAGATGACTAGGACATTGAGGAAAGAGATGGCCCGTTTTGTGGTAAGCAAAACATCTAAATGGGACACCCCAATAATCCAGACGTTGCTGAATATTTGACATATCCCATGATAAGTCAATGGACTCCGGGAAGCCACCTCTATATTCCTTTTCAATAAGGATCCAAGCTACCCGCTTGTCCTTGGCCCCTATGAATTTAGGATCAACATAAATAAAATGTCCAATAGCGTTACCAATTTTCGCCATAGATTCCTCAGTCCATAGTTCAATTAGTAAGCTTAGCAGCTTAAGCCATATATAATTATTTTGTGGAGTGCATCGAAGGGGATTAAAACCAATGAACCATCTGTGTAAAGCTAAAATACTCTTGTCTCGAACCCATGGTTTAGCAAATATAATCTCCAAATCGTGAACCCGAAGAAAATGGAAGTTGTACCAATTGTTCATTAGGCGAACAATGGTCGGGGTATATCCCAGGAGGGGAGACCATTTTGCAGCAATCCAGGTTCGGATTTGAGCGTCTTCCATTGTCGGAAAATTCCAGCAACCAAAAAGAGCCCTCTTTTGTAAACTAGCAATACTGTCAAATAATAAGGGACCATCTAGGTTTAGCATCGGGAGGAGGAGAAGTTTTAGCAGGACGAGTATGCTTACGACACGGTTGGTATGCCTGACCACCACCACAAGGAATCTGTTCAATAAGGGAATGGGGAATGATCTCAGCCTCCAGCGTGGATTTCCAATCAGATTTGTGAGTTGAGCTTGCAAAGGTCCTCTCCGCGTCCATGGTGGCCCAAACCATGGCTAACGCAGCTAATGTGTCAGAAAAAGAGTCCATGATGGAGATCGACACAGACCCCCAAGAGACAGAGAAAGTAATCCCGAGGAGATAGGCAAAAGGACAAAGGACATCCAAGATTTAATAAAAAGTGGAAATTTTAAAAAGGAAACCGTCTGATTTTGGTCAATACAGAGACATGGGTCGAGAGTACTTTATGGTACGAAAATATAGGGATCTGGGAAGAAAATAGAATGACAGCCTACGGACCCATTAAAAAATGGATACCAAATCAATGGAACCTTCCCATACTGACAAAAAGATGGAAGAAAGGAACATATGCTGAAAGGAAAAAACCGGAGACTCTTAGATGGCGGCACTCATTGAAAGAGAATCGGGGAAAAAATCGACAATTACATCATGGCCAACCTACTAGCAGGAAAAGATTTTGAAACCGAAAATCTGGCACCGGAAAAACCAGAGAACATTGCGGCCCAGAAGAGAGACTTCATGAGGATATGTTCGGGCAAACAATGCAGCAGCAACAAAATTCATATATACACCACCATGGACCAATCTTAATTCGGAGATCAGCGCATGGTTTGATTATAACAAAATATTTCTTAAGGTTGTTAATGGAAACCCAAAACCAACCAAAAGAACCAGACCAATACATGAGAGGCCGATATGCAGAAAAAATGGATAAACCGCTGGGAATTGATAATGTCTTTCTAAAAAAGAGGGAAATATGGAGAACCATCATTAAAAGATTTTGCAACAGGTTCAGAGCTACTTCTATAAGAATATGAAGAAATACTATATTAACTTCTTATAAGACTTGACACATATATAAAATTCCCAGTCGAAAGCTTATATGAGAAAATCGAAATAAATATAGGGATTTCCAGAGTACTAACCTTTATCAGCGAGCGTTCTCCAAGGGAAGAGCACTGCAATACCTTCAGCAGACCAACACTAGAAACGTATAGCTGAACGAAAGCTTGAACGGTTCCAAAGAATATGGGACCAAGATAGGAAAATGAAATAGAGGAGTAACCCAAGGGAGCAGAAGATGTTCCTCTGTGCAGGGGCGCAAAAGAAAGAAAGAAACTGGAGCAGTTCTAGGGATTTATAAACCAAGATTAGGATATGAGCAGAGAATGTATAAAATTCTGGGATATCCAGGTACACATAGTGTCAGTTGAAAGAAACAAGCCTCCATACATCAACCCCCAGAATGAAAACAAACCTACATCCCCGCGCAAGGGAGCGGAGGGAGGAAAAGGTGGAGCCAAACCTCACGCAATTTCTAGGACAGGCAATATAATTGCAATTCCTGAGAGCTAGACACGTCGAATGGACAAAATTCAGTGCATCAACCTACCTGAGAGCTTGAGAACTATGCGTAGGGTAGGTGGAATATAGCTAGTACGTGTCAAAAGACCAGGAAGCGTCGCATGCAAAGATACCATCTCAATACAAAACGATTGGCTCAGACTCAGGGAGAAGATGGTTGGACAAAAAATGGGCAAACATACCTGGTTGGTCGCCATCGCGGTGCTCTCCACTCGGCCGATTGAAGAGAGCTCACCTAACTTGGTTTTCTCTGAATAATTGACTCGATTTGAACTCAAAATGTTTTCACTAAAATTTAATGCACTGCATATGGGAAAGCTACATTTTGTGCACAGGCTACTGTAAAAGAACACATGTGATTGTTCAAAATTCAGAGCATTAGTTACTATTTACACATTTGTCTGATAAATATTCATAGAATTAATTATAAATTTTATGTTTTTTTAACTCAGAACACAAATATAGTTTTTGCTACTAACAAATAAGAAAGCAAATTTTCCAGCAAGAATGTTCCCCATATATTATAATTTATGTTAAATATTTATTTTAAATATTTTTTTAATATTTGATAAATATTATTTAAAAATGAGCCAAAAAAAAACCTTAAGAAAAGTGCATTTGAAATTCAACTAAACTATTTTTTAATTTCACTTTATATTAATAATTATATAGTATAAATTAATTGTAAATTATAAATTATATATATATATATGAACAATTAATTTAAATTTTAATGTAGATAGTATGTTTTGATTTAAAAGTTTTAAAAAATTAGATTTACTAAATTCAAGGAGTTATCAATTTTTTTTCTATTTTAAAAAGGTTTGTACTTTAAAAGATTTGATATCTTTTTTTGATAGATCTAGGGTAGTTTTTAATATATAATATATATATATATATATTATATATATATATATATATATATCATTTTCATAAAGATATCATTGGCAAAAGTATGGGTTATAAAAGAGGTTTACAGCTCAAAAAATTTGATCCCTCTTCTCTAGTGTGAAATGAATAACATATACAAGTGTTAAATGATGCATCATCCTCTATTTGCTTGGAGATGGTTAGAAACCACTAGGGCATTAAATGATATGGATCCATTTCCTGCAAAGTGATTAGGTGAAATTGGGTAGAGTCTGGAGTATCTAAACACATGAAATAATGTCAATCAAAAAAACAATAATTTTGTGAAGCATGTATGATATTATGAGTTTTTTTTTGTATCTTCCTCTCCTTAAACCACATTGCAAATATGGGGATTTGAAAATTAGATATCGAGTATCATAGATTTCACATTATTTTGATAAAATTTTTGAGTTATTTCACATTACTTTGATCATCGATTGAACTACAAGACTATGATTTTGTTTTTTAATATCATATTTTAAATATGATAAAATTGAAATTCATCATCAATATAACAAAAAAAATATCTATTTTAATATAAATTTATTTGAAATTTTGAAATTTTTTTGAGTTTTGATATAACTTTATTTGAAAAATTTAATAGTTTTTGAATTTATATAGGTATAAACCAGAAAGGCCACTAATTTCTTTGGTATCTTTATTATCATTATCTCCACGCAGGTATAACCAATTTTTGGCCTTTTGATTATTATAGTTTAAATTTTAAAAATAAATTAGTTAATTTAAAACATAAATAAAATAATATTTTTTAATATTTGTTTGAGAATTTGAAGTGTTTTATTGCAATTTTCTCAAAAATATAATTATATGTATTTTTTGTATAATATAAGCCTATTCATTTGTTGATATTTATATTTATAATAATATTTTTAATCATAAACTTTTGTAATGCTAGTATCTAAAGTGATTTGATGTTGATGTGGACTTAAGATTACTTAAGGCTTTTATTTAATTATTAATTAATAAATATAATTTAATTTGACTATGTTTACCATAATTGAATTGGGAGAATTTTATGTTTGTTTTTTTTTTTTTTTAATTTAATTTAATTTTTATTTTATTTTATTGTTACAAGTCAAAATGTTTAACATGACATTACAATATCTCTACAATAAATGTTTAACAAGACATTACAACATCTCTACAATACTCGGCTAGAGAGTTGAGTCTCATTCATAAACTTTATATATATGTGTGTGTGTGTGTTAGAAAGCTTATTGCAACATTTAGGATTTAATGGACTGTGTATTTAAAATTAGTTACCACTTTTTCATTTCAATATTTCCTTTATGTTTTCTAAATATTTTGTTGTTAATACATAACTAGCTCTTTCATATAAATTAAATAATTAGTAAATATCAATAACTATCAATTCATAATAAACATAAAACTACTTATTCCATAATATATGTCACATTTTGATTAAAAAATTCATAAAATTAATTAAACTATAAATTTAATTTAAATTATTATTATTATTAATCCATAAAAAATATTAATATATAATTTTCATACATATACATTTTGAAAATATGTAACAAATATTCTAACTATAAAATCAATACATTTTATTATAGAAATTCTTAATCATAATTATAAGACGCCAATATTTAATAAAAACATATGTTCATAGAATAATTTTTTAAAATATTAATTTAAGATAAAATAAATAAAATAAATAAATATATATTATATATATATATATATATATATATATATATATATATATTTAAATATTTTGTTCTTTATTTATGCATTACAACCGAACTTTAAATAAAAATAATAATTTGGCTAAATATTATTGAACACCAAAACATAACCTAGAATAGTTCAACGATGCCATTATAATTAGGCCGATAGGCCTTCCTTTGAAAGGGACTTTCGTCGTCCCTTTCTTTCTCATGCTGACAGGTGGTGTCGGAATAGAGCGACACAACCGGGAGTTCTGCAATCTCATGTTGACACATGGCGTCGGAATAGAGCAGGCATAACCGTACAGTTCTGCAAGCAAGCGGCATCATATATTCATGGATATTCATGAAGGTGGTTCTGCGGCGAAATTCGTGCAGTTCTCTTCCGCAGCTTATGCATTCTTAAGTTCCAGTAGTAATGGCGCATTGGCGGATAGGCCTTCTTTGGAATGAGTTAATCGTCTACACTTTTGTTCTATGTTTGACATTGGCCACCCAATTTATAAAACACGTATGTGATTGGGCTTTGCTTCATCCGTCAGCTCTCCTCTTCATCACCTGGCTGCAACCGTTGCTGCAACACCGTCCCCACCATTTCCATGGATTGTTTTGTTTAAACTATCCTTGCTATCTACATCTATTGCTGGTGGTAATGGCCGGACCACAGGCTACCCAAAAGCAGAGAGTACATGCCCCATGCCATATTTATTACTAAACAAATGTGGGCTTTGCTAGTCTGAGCTCTCAAAAGTCATTAAAACAAGGCCATCCTTTGGTCGTACAAGGTCCACTCATACTGCTCGACAAGCGGTTCAGCTCCTGAGAGATTTAGGGTTTACAGAATACCAGGTAAAAAAAATTATTACGAGAGATCCATCTATGCGTATCTATGTATTCCAGTCCCCAAATGGCAAAGGAGCACTCCAAGCGCAATTAATTAGTTACAGTAATAATGAAAGTAAGGCGTTGTACTAGATTTCTCTTCGTGAGTTTTAATGGTTATAATGCACCAGCGAAAATCCTCTGTGCACTGGCTCGGGGTTTTTGTAACACTTAATACACCTCTAGATTTATTTGGTTCAGGACCAAAAATTATTTGTTCCATGATGTCGTTAAAAAAAAATTGTTGTCGTGTCAGGTAAAATTACATTAACACTCTTATGTATGCAGTGTGTTATCCCTGGGTTCCAATTTTTGTCTCTATTTTACCTGCACAACCTGCAATGCGAACGACGCTCTTCACAGAGCAAATTCTAATTGTCACCGAGCAAAATTTAGTTGGCTTGGCTTGAATCTGTTTCTTCATGCTCCTGCTTTGAAGAGTTGGAAATCCTCCATATTTGGCAGCTTTGCGTGGCAGGTTAGTCTGATTCAAACCCGCGCCTCATTTTACAAAATCTTTGCATTTTCAAGTGTTAATGTTATTGTATTTTATCACTTTGATTGTCATGTTGTGTAAACCTATTGTGACACTGTCATGCTACACTATAAACCAATACATCTTGTTATGTGCATTTGCAACTAACAGTGGTGGATTCTTTTTTCACATTCCCCAAATTACAAATTACAATATTTTTGTTGTGTTTACTTGTTGCCCACCTGAATCTGTTCCACTTTACACACCGATTGTTTCATGCTTCCCGGTGCATGCCCTGCTGCACCTGGCTTTGTTCCCCTACATGGTGCATGTTGCTGCAATCTTTCACTATATGCTATTTTACCTCTGAAACTAAGAATGTAAAGGGCAGCTTGATGACAAGTGTCTCCTTTGAGTTGCGTCCTTTGCATGATATCCTTCACTCTCTTGCGAAGAATACAACAAAATAATTTCAATAAATGAATGTCTCTGTTTTTTCTGGTAATGCAGTTCCATAAAATGCATCTCATCTTGTCTTCAAAGTTAAACAAATCTTAACTTATATCTACTTAAGACTATAACATCTTTGACTTTTGCCTCAAATACAGCTGCATCTGAGATTAATTGTCCTTGAATGACCATTTGAAACACCCAATACACCCTTATCAGATAAACCACCTGAATCCGATTTTATTGGTAACATACATAACACTAAAATTGACTTCTCACATAGGATAACAGATATGCATGAGAAGCATTGTCCCTTTCGGGACTATACCATGTACTTATCCTCCTAAAAAGAATGAGAACATACAATCTATACTATCTATAGAGAGAAACAGAATAGGCTGACACCTGTGTTTTATGTAGTCCTAGCCTCCTAGGATGTTGGTACAAATGTTCCAATATATCCAAATCCCATCACTAAGAACGTTGCAACTTGCATATAAAGGTAGATATAAAAGTGATTTTATCATAATATGCACAGAAGAAAGGAGAGCATCTAAAGAAAGGAGAAATGGAGACAATTGTCATAAAATCGAAGTTGACAATGGAAACATAAACATTGCTGACAACTTGGCAGGGATGGTGGAGAGTGAAACAGAACATTGGTGCAGTAGAGGCATTAATGGGTGTTCTAAAGAGACATGATTGTTCAGGAATTGATGGCCACCCTTATTGGCAACAATGTCTTTGTCAGGTTTGCTTTCCCTTCCTTACTGCGCATTTAATTTTGTGATTCGTGAATACTGGTTCTATATATCTGCAAGTCTCCTTTTGCTTTATTTTCTAGCTTTTTCTTCTTCTACAATTTATGTAACATACAAGCATTACTTGTTATTAATGGTAACATAAAGGCATATCTGTTCTTGAAATATTTTTCCAATTTACCATAGATCAATTTCAGGCAAGTAGATAATATATACTAGGGAAATGGTTAAATAGTGATGCATAGAATGTTAATGCAAGTCAGTAATAATGAAGCGTTATGTTTGGAAGAATGATTTCATAAAGGTGAGCTATTATTAGGAAATTAGGAGGTGAAAGCAGAGCAAATTTTACTGGTTCAAATCAAGAAGAATCTTTGAAAAACTGTTAATAAATATTTTTTCATGTGCAATGCCGTTTGTGAGCAAGTTTTAGTTACAACTTAAAATTAACTAAATTTGTTGCATTTCCTTCTAAATTGTCTGCTAATTCTGGTAGCTTGTATGTCACAGGAGATTGAAATTGTTTTCACTGCACATCCAACAAAAATAAATAGACGGACATTGCAATACAAGCACTTGCAAATTGCAGTAAGTTCTTGTGACTTGGATTTTAACATCCAAATTTTCCTTTAGAATCCATTTTCCTGTACGTAATGTTGATGCGGTTGGAATATTATATAAGTTTTTGAAAAGGTCATTCAATTTGAAAGGCATGTGTAATTTAGCTACCAGAGTTGCAATAATAATAGTTGCATGTGATGCTGATGCGGTTGGAATATTATATAGGTTTTTGAAAAGGTCATTCAATTTGAAAGGCATGTGTAATTTAGCTACCAGAGTTGCAACAATAATAGTTGTAAGTCAACAAGGCACAAGGCTTACAAAAAAAAGGAGGTGGCACCAAGATTTTCGAAAATCTTTTCACATTATTTGCTTTTCAATAACCTATTTTCGAAAATCTTTTCACATTATTTGCTTTTCAATAACCATATTATAGATAGGTGTACAAATAATATTCAATCAAATCATATTTCGAGTATTTGAAAAGGCCAATTATACTAAATTTTCATAAAAAGACCATTGGTTACAGTGGGATGTATTTGCTCAAAGGACATAATAGCTCATTACTTAATAATAATAAAATAATGAAATTTTCTTGAGTTAATATTCGATTTCCCATGTGTATGCATCCACATTACAGGTATCCACATCAATGTATTTTTTGTGTAACTTCAACTATCCACATTACAGGTATTCACATCAATGTATTTTTAAAAACACGGTAAGAAAAGTACGGAAAGAATATTAGTAAGGATAGCAGAAATGAAATAAGGCATTCAATGTGTTCCTTGTAATATAGATATAAACAAAACATCTAAAGAAAAGTAATTCCACAATGATCTAGTCCAAGAAAACAAGGTTTCCACAAACCAATTAACTCTTCTAGAAAATTTCAACAATTCCAATTTAATAATCCTATCGGCCTCTCTTTATACCTTTTAAAACAATTGCTAAGATACAACTCAACATGGAAACGCCACTACAAAAAGTTAACCATTGACTTTTAAACTAATGTGCAATAACCGAGATTTACAATACGGTTGAGTCGGATGGAATATGATTGACCTTTATTGCTTGCAATCGAAGCGGAACTCTTAAAAGTAGCCGTTTGAAATTCAATTCAACGAACTTCTTCGCCAGTTTTTATAGCAGTAGTCTATAACGCGACTTTTTGAAAGTTTTTCGGGCGGATTTTTCCGGTCAGAATCCGGCAGCAATTCATTGGAATCCCAAGTTTGATAGCTAGTTTCTCCACAATCAATGGCTCAGGGCGCTGAATCCAAATATACAGTTAAAAAGCCATTTTAACTGCTAAAAATCAAGATTTAAGCTCATTTTTTTCGCCGGATTCCGTCATAAGAATCTCCAAAAAGTCTCATTATAGACAACTCTGATTTTATAGGATTAACCATTATGGCGTTACAGTCGAAGCAGAAGTCCTAAGAGTGCCGTTTGAATTTCAATTCAACGAGCTCTCAGCCATTTTATATATGCGCATGAATTCCATGTGCTACGTACATATTTCTTTATTTTCCCTGATACCCTCAAGCTTCGGTCTCCAACATTGAGTTTTGCAATTGACCAACTGTGAATAGACTTTCCGCAATTCGGGAGTATTCAAGAGTCTATTATCCTCATCTCCTGAATCAGCGTCATGCCATCCTGATTCCAAAAGCTTTGAAATAAACTTCGGGCAGACTCTGATCCGAAGTCTTCCGCCAACGTCGCTTTTCTGTATCTCAAACGGTTGACACAAAGCAGAAGCGCGTTCGATACTGCGAAGCGGAGCTGATAGGCGAGCTGCGGAAGTAAGTGGAGATTTTGTGTGCGGCGGCGGCGATATTAAGGAAGCGAGCGATAGGAGAGATAAGGGAGATTGAAAGAAGTGTTGGGGTAGAAGGAAGTACTTGTTGCCCAACTTCAGTTGGTCACTTGGAGATAGAGTGGGCGTCTTATGGCCGATGTAGAATGAATCGGAGTGACACACTAAATGTTGAGGAAATTCTTGAATGATCCGGGCGGCGCAGAGTGGTTTATGAAGGATCTGAACGTTGCCGGCAAGGGGAACCAACTCAATGGTTTCCTTGTGATTGCGCACCGTGAGACAGCAGATATGGTTTCCCATACTTTATTTGGTTTCCTATGTGCAAGGGAAACATGAAGATTCAGCAAGGGAAGAATGCAGAAGTGGTGTGTTATATAAATTGTGAAACCAGTATTTATAGACTAGAAAAGAGAGACGTGCAGGAGTAGAGAAGATAGAGTCAACCAGCAGCCCATTCTCGGTATTCTCTTCATCATATCCATGATTCCAGCCACACTTTTAACAGTTGGGCATGAATGGATGCATGAAAAAGTCAGTTGGGCATCAACTGACTTTTCAGCTAAATAAAGCAAATTTCATTTGAGGAAATCATCACAGGTGTACTGGCGGGGGCCCTAGTTGAGTGTATAATTCGCAGCTCTTTGGGAAAATCACGGGCCCCTGGTTGAGTATGTAATTTGCGGGAGAGCTTTTATCGATTACCTGCTTTGAAGCATGTTGACCGTGACTGCCTCAAGCAAGTCCAAGAGATGCCAGAGGTTCAACGAACGGTGGGCGCCGACTAGCCGTCCAAAACTTCGAATCTAATTCTTATAGACTATTCAAACTGACTGTATGAAATACGTTCATATTAAATAGAAACATTTAGTCAAGTTAGCTGAAGTCGATTTAATGTCAGCCATTAAGTAAAAGGGTAACAAAGCTTCTTATACTTCCATTTTAAGAGTGTTAGAAGGTATTAATTTTTTTGGTTTAAATTTTTTAAATATTCTTTTTAAGAAATATGATTTCGTATTTTATTGATAGGTGTGCCCCGACAAACTCGCAAATATGATTGGGCCGTTTAAGGTAAGTTGGCTTAACTTGGTTTACTTATTTATTTATTTTTATATTTTTCCAGTGACAAAAGAGGGTTTCATTATTATTCGAAAAAGAGAAGTTTTTTTGAAAGATGGTTTCATCCCGTTGTTAGTCATAGTTTTCGCTATTTATAGGGAAGAACTATGATACGTGACTCATTAAAATGGAGACTACCTTAAATGTTAATGATTTTTGGAACCACATCATGTTTGGATTTTCCAAACTTAGGAATGAAGTAGAACATGTCTTCACTAGTGTAAAGAGGGAGCAATTAAGGAATGACAAAAAGAAAAATGTGCAAGCATTACAACTTATTCAAGAAGGAGTGGATTAAATAGTGTTCCAAAAGATTATGATCACAACTTTAGCTAAGACAACGTGGGAGACTTTTGAGGCAGCTATAAAGGTATGGCCAAAGTCAATATTGTTAAGTTAAAGAATACTATGAGAGCTTTTGAAACTCTACAAATGAAGGAAACATAGGATATCAATTCATTCATGAATCAAGTTTTGACTGTTGTAAACCAATTAAATATTTATGGTGAGATATTAAAGATCAAGTAGTGGTTGAGAAGGTCCTTAGATCTTTGTCTACTAAGTTTGATGTTGTAGTAGAAGCTATTGAAGAAGGCAAGGATTTAACAACACTGACAATTGATGAATTAATTGGATCACTTCTATCCCATGAGGCGAGGATATACAGAAATAAGGATTCATCCTTAGAAACTATTTTTAAAAGCCATGTTTCTATCTCAAGAGACAAAGGTCGAGGCAGCGATAGACCAAGAGGCACAAGACGAGGTGGAAGAAGTGGAAATCAGAGAAATGAAAGAGAAGAGCAGGAACAAGAAAGTGGAAGCAACAAAAGAAGCTTCAAAAGCAATCAAAGAGTTCATAAATGAAAGGTGAGATGTTATTATTGCAATAAATTTGGTCACTATGCATGTGATTGTAGGAAGAGGATAATTGATCAAGGAAAGTATACAGCTAATTTAACTACAATGAATATTGATTTCATTTTCCTAGCTTGCCATACCATGCACAAGCCTTCTGATAATGTGTGACTATTAAACAATGGTTGCAGTAACCACATGACTGGCAACAAGAATTTGGTTGCAAATCTAGATGAATCTGTTAATATAGATGTGAAGTTTGGCACTGACAAGACTATGGATATAGATGGAAAAGGAGTGGTCAACTTTCTGACCAAGCAAGTGGAGCCAAAGACAATTTTAGAGGTATATCGTGTCCCTCATCTCAAACATAATCTTATAAGTGTTGGTCAATTGATGCAGAAAGGATATAAAGTTATTTTTGAGGGACAAGATTGTGTTATATATAGCAAGCCCCTAAGTAAGAAGTTGATAGCAAAGGTGCAGATGACAAGGAACAAACTCTTTCCTCTGATCATGAATTACATATATGAGGTTAGTTATTTTACGGTTGCATGTTCTAATGATTATTGGTTATGGCACTTTCGATTTGGACATTTTCATTTCTTTGGTTTAATATTGTTGCAGCAAAAATAGATGGTTAGAGGATTACCTCCCATCAAAGAATCTTCTAGTACTTATTAGTGTTGTATCTTGGGAAAGCAACATCATAAGAGTTTTCTTAAAGGAGTTGCATACAAAGAAAAGTAGCCACTAGAGTTGGTTCATACAAGATTGTGTGAACTTAAGTGGACATAGTTCATTGGTGGAAGTTGTTGCTTCGTCACATTTATTGATTATTTCAGCAAAAAGAAGTGGGTTTATTTTTTGAAGTAGAAGTCTGAAATTTTTGCAAAGTAAAAAAAATTGAAGCCTTAGTAAAGAACGAGAGTGATTGTCAAATCAAAGTATTAAGATATGATCATGGTGGAGAATACGATTCGAAGGCATTCCATTCTTACTACAAACAATATGGAATCAAAATGCAATTTACAACCAGATACACACCGCAACATAATTGTTTAGCATAGAAAGAACAAAACCAATATGAACATGGCAAGAAGCATGTTTATAAGAAGACAATTGTCTAATGAGTATTAGGCAGAAGAATTTGTATGCATTGTTTATGTGATAAACAGATTTCCTACAAACAACATGATGAACAAAGTGCTAGAAGAAGCATGATTAGGTATGACTTGTAGTATGTTTCAATTCAGAGTGTTTGGATGTGTAGCATATGCACATGTACCTAAAGAGATAAGATGCAAGTTGGATGATAAAATTGAAAATTGCATATTTATTAGTTATAGTGAGGAATCAAAAGCTTATAAGTTATATAACCCTTTCACTATCAAGATTATAATCAATAGCGATGTTGTGTTTAAACAACTAGAGCCATGGAATGAGAATTTAGACAAAATAGTTGATGTAAGAGTACCACTCATGGAAGAAGAGGATGTAGTAGAAACTGAGTAGTAGGGATCATGGGAGAAGACACCAAATAGAGTCACACTAGGAAGGACTATAATATTTCCTGAAGAACATGAATCTTCAAACAATTTTGCAGAATAAAATACTCCCTTCTATCTATCAAGTGATGGATCAAGCAACGGTAAGAGAAAAATGACAAGTTTGCAAGATATTTATGACTATTTAGATGTTAGTTAAAATTTTACATTGTTGACATTTCAACCTTGATCGTTTGAAGAAGATATCATGGATGAAAATTGGGTGCAAGCTATGGGTGAAGAAATAGAATTTATTAAGAAGAATGACACTTGGGATTTAGTTGATTCAACAAAAGATAAAAACCTAATTGGTGTGAAGTGGGTGTAGAGGACAAAGTTGAATGAGAAAGGAGAGATTGACAGATTTAAAGCAAGACATGTAGAAAAAGATTTCTCGTAGCAACCAGGGATATTCTTTGTAGAGACATTTACTCTTGTATCTAGATTGGATACTGTAAGAGGATTCCTAGCAACAAAAACTCAGAACAAGTGGAAAGTGTATCAGATGGATGTGATATCAACCTTCTTTAATGGAATTCTAGAAGATGAAATCTATATGTAGCAACCTCTTGGTTATGAAGTTGAAGGTCGGTAAGACAAGGTTTACATATTGAAGAAAGTTCTCAATAGACTCAAACAATCACCTAGAGACTGGTATAGGAGAATTGACACTTATATGATCAAGAATGGATTTTGTAGAAGCAACATTGAACCAAACTTATACACAAAGGTAAATGAGCATGGAAATTTTTTGATTGTTTGTTTGTATGTGGATGACATTATTTATATTGGTAATGTTGAATTAGATGAATTTAAACCAGCAATGAAGAAAAAATTTGAAATGAAATATCTTATTCATATGAGATATTTTCTTGGCATAAAAGTTGGGAAATCAGAGAAAGGAATTTGTATTTGTCAAAATAAATGTGCTAAAGAATTTGATGCAGGAGCATTCGGCTCAAAAATATCATTGTATTTTAGTAGACATAAGGGGTCTTGTTTTTTAAGGAAGTTGGTTTCCTGAGTATTAAATTAATGTAATTATTAAGGTTTTTAAGTAAGTTTATGAGAGATATTAAGAATAGGAATTAATTAGATATTGTGAGGAATATTGTAAATGTTCTTGAATGTAGGAGAACATGAATGATGATGAGTGATTAGTGAGGATTGAGAGATTTTGAAATATTGTAAATCTTAGATTAGGAATTGGTTTCATGATTTTGGGGAGTAAAGAAAATCCTTAGGATTTAGTTGAGTTGTTGAGATCCCCAAGGAATCATAGAAAGATTTTAGGACTTGATGAGCAGATTAAGGATCTGAACCGAAATGGGTTACAAAACCTTTTGTATAAATATAAGCCTAAAAGGCATAGAGAGAGTTAGTTAGTTAGAGAGTTAGGAATTAGAGGAGTTTGATTGTAAGC
This sequence comes from Pinus taeda, assembly GCA_000404065.3. NCBI lineage: Eukaryota > Viridiplantae > Streptophyta > Pinopsida > Pinales > Pinaceae > Pinus > Pinus taeda. Next base: position 8,328 of record APFE031009402.1, on the reverse strand, counting down.
CTACAGGAAAATAAGGAAACAAAGGCCACTGATATTGGAAATCAAGCTTGAGAGAAGAAACTGTGTAAGTACTTGTTTACGAATATAGAAATTTGATTTCAAACCTGTGTAGAGTACATATATGATTAAATTGTAGTTATATATAAACGAATTGTTTTTGCATAAGATATATGTGTGCAAACAAAATCGAGAAGGATAGAGCATCGAGACAACGTACATAGAAAATTGGAGGTTAAACAGTTCCAATGATGGACTGTAATTAAGCTCAGGAAGGAGTCAAATAAAAGATCAACGATGTAGAAAGTATCAAACAATAAAGCATAGAAACTATCGAATTGGCCAGATCGACAGATAACAACGACGAAAGAGGAATGGCGGAGAGTAAACTATGTGTTAGCATTAAGGGTTAATACTGAGATCAAGCGCTAAACCTTTGGTTAAGCATCTTCCTTAAAGGTTTTGATTTGAGCACGTGGGCAATTTTCCAAAGGCGGAAGTGGTATCTTGCATGGTCTAAAGGCTGTAAGTGCTATTTAAAAGTTCTCCACGATAAAACATGGAGGCGCCACATAGCACAGCAAAACAACTTTTCTCGCGCGCTTCTGAAATTTTGATCGGTCGTGCTAGTTGGAGCGTGAGATTGCGCAATATCCGTTGGATCAAGCAGGATTGATCTATAGTGCAAATTTGGTTGCACAAACGTGGAGCAGGTGACGCGACAGTTGTTGGATCAGATGGAGTAGATCAATAGTAGAGATCGTCCGAGTTAGTTGATGAGCGAACGACGTGATAGCCATTGGATATGAAGGAAGAAATCAACGGTGAAGATTTGAAGCGCAGGTTGAGAATCGGTAAATGTGCAAAGTCATGTCAATCGGCAGAATGGTAAAGTAATGAAGGGTTAAATGGTTTATGTGTAATTTATATTATACAAGAGTTATAATAGAAATAAAGCGGAATAAATATATTATGGTTAATATGTGTGGGTAATAAGAGTTAACCAAAGATATCGAAGGGTCTTATAGTTTCCGCTCAAAGGTTTATTAAGGTTTAGACCTTGGATAGCTAAATCAAATGTTTCTGCTTAAGCATTTAATTAAGAACATTAAACCTTGATTTAAGAGAGTTTTTCCTAAGTATGAGATGGAAATTCCTGGGACATGAATATGACATGCATTTGTATGCATACTATGGATATTTGCAGCTAAGGATGCATCAAAATTTCTAAAAAGATTCAGAATGGAACATTGTAAACCTGCTCCTGCACGAGTTCCAATAGGTACATAGCTAAGTAAGGATGATGAAGGATCATATGTAAATCCAACTCTATACAAAAGATTGGTTGATAACCTTATGTATCTCATAGCTACAAGAACATATGTTATGCAAGGAGTTAGTCAGATTTTAGATTTATAGAGTCTCCACAAGACTCACATTGGAAAGTTGGAAAAAAATCCTAAGATAGCAGGAACTACAGATTATGGCATATTTTATGCAACCACAAAAAAATGAAGATTTGATTTGATATACTGATAGTGATTTTGCAGGAAGTTTTGATAATAGGAAAAACACTTCTAGTTATGTTTTTCAACTTGGTTCAAGTGTGATATCACGAGCATCTAAAAATCATCCTATTATGACATTTTCATCAGCAAAAGCAGAATATGTAGTAGAAATATCAACAACATGTCAAACAGTATGGCTATGAAGAGTTTTGGATGTACTTCAACAAAAAGAAGAAGGATCAACATAAATTTATTGTGATAACACCTCAACCATTACACTATCCAAGTATAATGTGTTTCGTCAAAAGAGAAAATCGATTGATACAATATATCACTTATTAGGTGTTGTAAGCCTAGCTAACACTTAGATCAACATGCATTTTTGAGTTGTCATGAGTCATGTCTTAGTTTAGTGGTCGTAATTAAGGGGGGCTGCTAAAGATAAATAATTATTCCCACATGTAGAGAAATCCAAATTTAGAGTTTGAGTTAACTAGTGTCAGTGTGATTTAATTGAGACAAGTGAGTGTCAGTTTAAGTTCAGTCCTATATTTGGGAAAGGTTAAATTTAGTGTGTGTTTACGTGTTGAAGTTAGGATAAAGTAAGTTGCAAGTTAAAAAATTATAAATAACTCATGATTCATTCATTGAAATCAAGTCAAGTTTGTGTGATAAATAGAAGAGCAACAACTCGTATTGTTTGTGTGTGTCAATATTGTGTCTTTCCTCCTCTCCCTTTCCAAGAAATTAATCATTTCAAACTGTAAGCATTTTTACATATAAAAATGAGAAACACTAAATATTTAAAATTATTAAACACTACAAGGAAAATACCCTCTAACAAAATTTTTTGTGGAAGCCCCCATACAAGTAGCCCAAAAATATGTTTGTAGTGAAGGCCACTAGCGAAGTTGGACCTGTAGATGCTTTCATGTTTTTAACGGTGCATCTATAATATAAAAACGTGTTGGTGCTTTACTATACACATATGCACTAGTGCATGGCAAATTTATTTATTTTAAATTAAAAAATAACAGTGTGTTAAGTAAAAAAGTGAACTAGTGCGTATACTACTAGATTGCACTGAAAAAGGCTAAGTTTACAAAAATGTCGGTTGTAAAATATATTTTACCCAGTCCAGTGCTATGCTCTAATGACGAACCAGTGCTAAACCATTACACTAACACCCCGACAAATACATAGTGTAGTGCATTGTTGTGGAGTTTTTAACTTAAAAATGACCGTGCTCTTGTTAGATTATAGACACTAGTGCAGTTAAATGAACTAAAAGCCTTGGTGCTTAATAGAGAGTGATGCACCATCAAAGAGTTATTTTATATACAAATAAAAGAAATTGTGTGTTTCCTATATATGACACACTAATTCTTACATTACTCGATAACACCAAACAAAGGTTAAATTTAAAAAATGTCAGTCCTAAAATTATTTTCACCATATCGTTGCTATATTCCCACAGAGAACCAATGTTGTTCATGTATTAGAACACCTGTCGAGCCTCAACCTTGCACCTTCCTATACACCCTCATAGCCCTCATTCTCCACTCACTTCATTCATCCAGTGGTTAAATCATTGCATTATAGTCTAAAAAGGACTGTTTATATGGTTTTCTGACTATACTTATGACTGTTGTTTGGTTTAGTTTTTTTTGTTCATGCAGCTGCAGAAACTTGTCAGTTTCCGCAGCCAGCACAGGTTTCCGCAGCCAGCACAGGATTCCGTAGCTATTTTGTTAAAAGCTACGTTCCAGGTGTCCTCTGAAGAAATGAGCTACATGGGCAAGCTCTAGGTGGCGACAACATGGAACGTGTCCCTTCAAATCGGCCAAATCATCCATGAGAGGCCGCGGTCAACCAAAGTCAAAGACAAGACCAGTTTAAGAGTTCAGCGGTGGCACGTCGTTGTTTTGGGCACGTGAATGATACGTGGCATAGCTCTCAGCTCACGAAGGCACCAGCACACCTGGAGATCATTCCTAAAACATGAATCTAACAACCAACCACTCCGAAGATTTCAGGAACATGATGACAGTTACACTAGATCTCGGCTGAAGAGATCTACGTGTCTATGGAAATGCAGTTAATAGCGTAGAAGTTGTTAGTTAGCTATAGTATTTTTGCATTATAAATAACGCGTCATTGAACGCTATGAAAAATATTTTTGATATGTATGAACCTTGAACTGTTTATGTAATTTCCGCACTGCTGGTTATCTTATCACCCCACTACTTTACATGCTACTGTTTTAATACATGAGAAGACTTTTCTGAAGATAGTCGTGTGATTATTTGATTGGCTAAAGTGGCAGAGGGCCCCTGCACGCTAAAGCCTTGTAAAGTGTTTATTTAGTTTCATTATGTTTTTGTTTTTATCATTAGCTTGTACATAATATGTTGTTTTATGTTTTTGCTGTTTATATCTTCACCTTTGTTTTCTTAGAGCTGTAAACTGATCAGTGCTTTTCTGCAGGTTTTCTTAGGCAGCCCGGGCAATTTTTCAATATTTTTGATAACTTTTGGCATATGAGATCATCTTGTCCTTCCTGCTAACATTCATTTTTTGAAGTTTAAATTCAGCATTGTCCTTTTCAAGTTGTGGTTTGCTTGTTTATTTTTCTGCTACTTAGATATCATATTGCTCATCAATTTATGATTTCTCTCTGTGGTCAAATGACTATATCAGCAAAGAATCATAATATTACTAACTGTAGTGTGATTTAGTTGTCATATTGCTTACTCATGGTTGCTTTCCATAAAGTAGATTGAGCTGAATGGTAAAGGACTAGAGGAGTTTAAGTAGTGTGATTAGTTTCTTTCTGCAAGTTTCATTTAGTTTCATATGCTTGGACATGTTCATATTACTTCCCCAAGGTAGATGAGCTGAGGGTAAAGGTTTGAAAAATTCAAGTAGTTGATTAGTTCTTTTATGCCATTTTTTTTTCTTGAACGTTAGATATCATATTGCTTAACTTGTTTATGATTACTTCCCACCAGGTAGATTGAGCCGAAGGGCAAAGGATCTGAAAAGTTAAAGTAGTGTGAATTAGTTGCTTTGCTTTAAGTTTGAGTTTTTTTTCAAGTTTTTTCTTTCTTTTCATTTTCAGCAGCAAGGATGCTGGGCCATTGTCATTAGTTCACCATTTGATGCATTTGTTTTCTCTTAAGAATTGATTTCATTTTAGTTATTGTAAAACTTTCTTTTGAGCACTTTCAAGTTTAGAAACCATCACCATCTACACTCCACACTTCACTTTTACCATCACACATTAAGGAAAAATAAAATCCAAAAACAAACTAAAAAGATTAAAACGACAAAAGACTAAGGAAATGGTTATCTAGTACATATAGTACACTTCACTTCGTCAGTTTACAAACCCCGGGTTGACATTTTAAATAGCAATTTAGATCACACTAAATTGACCAAACATTTTGGCGTCATTGCCGGGGAAGTGAAATTAGGTAGCCAATTTGTAAAAAAATTAATATAAAAACAAGAAAATTTCAAGGAAGGAAAATTGATAACCTCTCAAAGTATGCTCTCCTCTTGCGCCTAGTGTGATATGGAGGATCAGAAAAGAGAAATTTATTGGTTTAATAGTTTCTTCTGTATGCTCTCTTCTTGCACCTAGAGTGACCTGGAAGATCAGAAAGAGAATTATTAACCTGACTTGAAGAAAAATAAAAAATGACACGCATAGAGCAAGAGATTCTAGGGGAAGGTTTTTAGCTAGAGCCAAGAGTTCGATTTTTACAAGTCCATCTACTTCAAGGAATAGACAAGAGACACCTCCATCATCTCCAACTCACACTCCTAGCCCTGGGATTCCTGGAATTCAAGAAGCGATAGTTGACTCTCCCACACCATCCATCGAATCTGAACAAGAAAGAGACCATTTTCTTCCTTCCATAGGAGGACAAATTGTAATTGAAGAAGTAGAATCATCTGAAGAAGAGGGAGAAATTCCTTCTCGTTCACCCTTAGTAGAGGAACCGGAAAACTCTGAAGTCTCTGGGGAAACTACCATGACAGAAGAAGGAGCACCTGGATTTGGTAGGGGTAGAGGTAGAGGAGGAGGAGGAGGAAACAATGGAGGAGGTCGAGGTAACATTGGGGGAAATAGGGATGGAGATAACTCATTCGGATTTCCTATAGTCGATGAGGATTCCCGAGCCACTATGAAAAACATCTCACCATTTGTCCTCCCAAACTTGCATGGAATGAGGAATGAGGACCTTGAAACATTTCTATTTGAGTTTGAAATCGTTTGTCGAACTTATGATTATCTGGAAGACTCTCAAAAACTCAAACTGTTTCCTTCAACATTGAAAGGAGCAGCCCTGAAGTGGTTCATGGGATTACTCACTCAATCCATTAGGTCTTGGAATGATATGAAACAAACATTTTTGGATATTTACTTGGACTATTGTATGCCCACCAATCATAAGGATGAGGTATTCAAAATGGTGCAAAAGAAGATGAAAATTTGGAGGATTTGCTTGAAAGATTTCAATACAATCTGAAAAGAGCAAAAATGAGTAACTTAGATGAGGAGACCTTGAAAGCCCTTTTGTTGAAAGCCATTAGAGATGAATGGATAGATATTTTGAACATGATGGGGAAGGGAGATATATCTCAACTTTCACTCATGATATAGCAGAGCTATGTGTCCATCTCTCACGGGGGAAATCTAAAACTCAAAAAGGGCCTAGATATCCTTCTCTCCTCGGAGCAAACAAATTTGCAACTGGATCAGTAAGTAGAGCTGAGATTGGCAACATGCTTGATGAATTCAAAACTGACATCTTAGGGAGTCTTAGTGAGCAACTAGATACTCTTATGATCCACAATAAACAGAAAGCAGAAGCTGAAGCTTTAGCCATCTCTTGCCCGAAATGTAGAAAGAAACATGCTCTAAGGGAATGTCCCTTGGATGCAAAGGTTGTAGAAACATGTGTAATCTGTTCAGAGAATCATGAAACCAAGGATTTTCCTTCAATCCCTGGCCTCAAAGCTGTTTTTCAAGAAGATCCAAGTACCATTGAGTCTCTCTGTTTTGTTGCAAGGAGACCTTGGCAGGGGCAACAAAATCAAGGGTTTAACAACTCTATGAATTTTCAACCCCCACCAAATTGGAATCCTTGGCAACAACCTTGGTCCCAAACTCAAAATCCTTTTCAATCATGGATGCAAGGTATGCAAAATCCTTATGGGAGAATTTGCTCAATTCTACCAATATCCTCCATCTTTTCAAAATCAACAAGTTCCACAACTTCCAAATCAAAATCCACAACTATCATTGCCATTTCCAGAACAACAACAACCTTCTCAACAGAATCCAAATTCTCAACTCTTGCTTCCATTCCAACAGAAGTCAAATCAACTTCCTTCTCAGCCATTGCCAAACCCCAATAATAAAAATCCTCAAAATGCTTACATGATGGAAGGTCAACCTTTTCCTACCTATATGATTGTTCCTCTCAACGAAGTACAACTCAGATAAGGTAGAGTCTTAGACAAACCTTCTATAAAATCTCAAGAGAAAAGCATTTTTGAAGAAGAATCTCTTGAAGCTAATAAGGGTTCTGAATTATCTCTTCAAAACCCAAACACTCAAAAAGGAAAAGAAAAAGAATTAACCCCCACAACTCCCATAGTTGAGCAACCTACATCTCTATCCACACCTCCTTTTCCTGAAATATTACAAATTGACAAAGGAGTGGAAAAACAAATTTGGTTGCCTGACTATAATTTCCTAGATGAATTGAAGAATGTTTGTATCAACATTCCCTTGTTACAAGCCATTAAGGAAATTCCTATTCTAGCAAAAACAATAAAGGAGTTGAGCCTTAAAAGACCAGGAAGGAAACCAAGAGATACCAGAAGGATCCACCTGGTAGGAAAAATTGCAGACATCATGATGGGAAAAATTACTATGCAGAAATATGTAGCTCCCGGTAGTCCAATTGTCAAAACACATATCAATGGGGTAGAAATACCAAATACTTTGATTGATTTAGGGGCCGCTATTAACATTATGAGTAGGCAGACTATGGAACAGCTAAAACTTCCTAATCTTCTTTTTACACCTACTTTATTGCAACTTGCAGATCAATCAATTATTAAACCAAATGGTGTATTAGAAGACATTTCGGTCTCCTTAGACTCTTGGGAATATCCAATAGATTTCATGATTTTAACTCCCAAGAGTAATTTAGGAGGACATCCTCTCATCTGAGGAAGACCTTGGCTAGCCACCGCTGATTCTTTTATCAGTTATAGGTCTGGGGATATGTATATTTCTGATGGTAATTCGACAAAGAAGTTCAATATGTATCCTCCAGCAAAATAAATTACATAAATAGGAGATAATGAATGGATTGATGATGAAGATACTATACAACCTGTCTTTACCATTTCTGAAATCAGTGAAGATAGTCAAATTCTGAATACATTAGAAAACTTTCAAACATCTTCAGAATATGACCACACACAATTTCAGTTGGATTCTGACAGTGAATATTTATCATCTAGACAAATGTCCCTTTTCTCTATGGAAGAGTTTGGTAGTTCCACCATTGAGATCTTTCCAGGAAAAACATTGAATATCAACAAAAATTTGGAAAAATCACAACAGGATGAGCTAACCAAATTCTTGCAAAAACATTCCATTGCATTTGCATGGGAGTATACCGATATGAAAGGTATTGATCCTAAGACTTGCATTCATCACATCTACATTGAGGAAAACAGTGGACCAATCAGACAACCTCAAAGAAGGATGAATCCAAACCTTAGGGAGATAGTG